>VYZU01012012.1:53862-147518 GCA_013401355.1 Ceyx cyanopectus
TTTTTGAAAGTATTTTCTTTATTCTGGAGTTGTATTTCAGGTCCTGCTGAAAATCCTGCTGCCCACACTCAGAAGGCAAGCCTCCAGCCAACAGAGGCAGAGTATCTTCCAGTAGGTCAACTCAGGACCCAGGTGGGTTTTAGCCTGGGAGAAATTCTCTCAAACAGGAACAGGAGGCATCAAAAGCTGAAATTCTTTAGGTAACTTCTAGCTGCTATAGCAGCCATTTGTCAAAACTGAATTATCTTCATTCTTACCCTAAACACATGAGCTCCTACAAGTGAAAAGAACCTTTGTTTCCAGACAGGACACATCCCCACCTCAGTGGTTAGTCTGGAGTCTCACAACAAAATATTTTTGTTGGCACTGTGTTACAGAATGTTGACTGAAATGAGCTAGAAGGTAGTTCACCCAACCAAAACACAAGCAAGGCAAGTCTGTAAGAGAATAAAATCACAACTAATAGATTTCCAATGCCTTCTGTATATATATAACTTGCAAGTAAAGAAGTGTCAGGACTATTAACCACAGTCTTACCGCTCCAGCCACCAGCCCAGTCACATTGTAACTCCTGGATGCTGCTATAATCGATGCAATGAGCAGCAGAATGGTACCAACTAAATAATGAAGAAACTCCTGTAAAGACAAACACAGGCTGCATCAGAGGGGAATTTCTCAGGAAAGCATTTTGAGATGCCTCAAGAATGGATACAAGTTGCCAGAGGTCACTCAAACCCAGAGGGCAACACATCACTATGGGGTGTTCAGTGCCTTACATTCATTAATAACTCTTGACCATTTAGGAATGATTAAACACACAAGAAAAGCCCAAAGCAGCCCATGTGGAGGTGAAAATATCATAGTCCTGTTACAGCAAGACACACATTAAATGATGCTTTACTAAACTCTCATTTAGTAGCTTATTTCAATCCCTACACCTGTAGTACTCTAGATAAGTACTTTCAAAATTCCCATCTCTCCAGCTAGCTTTCCCCATCCCTTTGGTCCTGTCTCTGTGGAACTAACATGTCACTCTGGGTAAGGGAGAGATGTTCTAGGAGGTTACTGAGGTCTGCCACCCCACACGAGGATACAGGACTCTTCTGATAGTTGTCCTGACCCAAACCTAGAGGCAGTTGAGGTCTTGTGTTTTCTGTGCTGCTTTTCAGTTCTCTGCCATTATGTAGGAGATGGATGTGCAGGGGAAATGTCCACCCATCTCTAGTTTTAATCCATCCCCTCCAGCCCTGTCACTACCCAACAGCCTAAAAAGTCCTTCCTTTTAGGAGGGAGGGACTATTTAGGCTGCTGGGTAGTGATCCCTGGAGTAAATCTTTTATTAACTGTGTAAAGGAGGGCAGGATCAGATTCAAGTCAGCTACAAATCTTACCAGAACAGCATCTGAATATAACAAAAGCATTTGTATAGATGGCCAAAAGATTGATGTGAAAGGCAGCCTGTGTGACAGCAGAAGAAAATGGACTGAGTAATAGAGATATTAGACATTAGAGACAGAGGAGAGGCAAGGACCTCAGGCCAGGTAACAGACTTACTGCAAGAGGCCAGCTAACACAAGTGAGCTTCCTATAGATTCTGAAGATGTGGATAATGTAGAAGAACAAAATCATAACCAAATCACACATGGTGACAATCTGGAAGTAGCTGTAGGCACTGTAATTTGTCCATGGAGAATTATTGACACTGATGAATCCAATCAGCAGCGAGATCTGAAAGATAAAAAGCACATTGGAGATTTTCACAGTGGTGCTCAGAGGGCTGTGGAGATGATTTTAAACACAATAAAATGGCACTTAGGACAAAAAAAAAAAAGTAAATTTGATTGTCTCAAGAAAATGGAGGGCAAAGTAACAAACAAAGTAAAATTTTCTGTTAAATGAGCTAAAACAAAGAGCCAACTGCTAGAAGGGAAGCAGCAGTTTCAACCTGAAGAGCCCAACCAGAATTCCATATGTAATACAAGAAGTCTCAACTACTCAAGAGACACTGAAAGCCTGGAGTTGCACCAGCAACTGAAGCACTTAAACCCCATGGACATTTAGAAGGAAACCACTGAAAGCTGTAAAAATGAAGGTGCTCATGAACACAAACTTTACCAATCTTGCTGCTTCTAGCAGCCTGGCTGATAAAAATATACCTGCTGAGGACATACCCAAATATTTTCTTATTACAGACCTTGACAATGCATTCTTTCTTTCAGTCACTGGAAGGTTTAGTTTATCCAAAGTCAGCCAGGAGCAGTAATGATTCACATTTTAAGTATTTCTCTAAGAAACTAAAAAAACTATCTGAGGAAGCCAGCACTTCAAGACTGCACCATTCTTTCCTGAACACTCATCTTAAAAGCTCCTAACCAACTGCATCCATTATCAGAATAATTTCCTTAAGATTAAAAGGGGAAAAAAAACCACCACCAACCAACACCCAAGCAACATAGTTTACATTCTTCTGCTGGAACTCTGACTGAGGTTCAACTGCTCAGTTCTAAGTGTACAGGCTACATTTATGCATCCATAAGGGCAACCAAAAGCTCTCTACACACCTAATAAGCTCACAAGAGCTTGTCACCTTGGCCAAAGCTCATCCAAATAGCCAAAGCAATGTCATGACAGTGAAGCAGCTTGGAGAGGTGGCTCCAAGGGGACATCCTTTCCCACATAAGTGGCTAAGCTACTGTTAGATCTGGTCCAGCCCCACTCTTTTTACTGTGGCAGCCCAAGCAGATGACAGCAGCACTGTCAGTGATGCTCAGTCCAAACCAGCCCAGAGTAAGCCTACATCTCCTCCCAGCTTTGAAATAGAGAGGGCAGAGAAAAAGGGACTTTGAAGTGCAGGGCTAGATCATGTCAGAATGGAAGTTACATGTTCCTTTGAAAACTCATCTTGCTCAGTCCCTGTCTCCCCAGAGATGTTCCTCTCCTCTAGCTTGGGAAGCATCCCACATGTTTAGTGCTGCTGTGTGTACCATGTCTGGCCTGAGAGTTTCACAGCCTACAGGAGATTCCTAAATGCTCAGTCTTGCATTTTGTGCATGGCAGAGCTTTCTGAGATACTACATTTGTGAGAGGACAACAGTGCTGCTCTCTGCAATGCAGCATTTAGAGCCTTCTGTCCCAGTTCTTCAATTCTGAGGTGATTTCAATGAGGTTTTGTCCAATCTATGTCTACATATACCATACATTAAGCTGTGGTTTCATGAGGGGCCATTGCCATCTTTGCCTTCCCACCCTGATGTCACTCCCCTTCGTGCAATGGATCCTCCACTCACCTGTGCTGAGCTACCCCAGTGTCCTAAGCCAACAGAAAAGTGAACTATCAAAAAAAGCAAAAGGCTTTACTCTGACATGCCAGGGCCATGTAAGCAGGGGAGTGTGAGAGAAGCTGATGGGAAGGTCTGAGCAGGCAGGTGGAAGCAGCAGCAACCACATTGTCACACTGCTGCAGATTGTCCATCTCAGCTCCTTGAATCTTGGTGCCAGCTGAGCAGAGTCAGCTGACTTTAGCTGTTGAGTAACTTGAACAATCAGAAGGAGATCAGCAGCTCATTTACACTATAATCTAGGAGAACACCTGAAGCAAGACACACAGTTATCATTTGCATGAGAAAATGAAATTAAATGTAATGAAACTTCATTCTCCAGGATGACTCAACAAGAATTCACAGTAATCTTGGATAAAAGTAGGACAAGGACTAAAACTTCTCTAACCAGCAAATGCTAAAAGTGTTTCTTTTATTCAGGTATCTTCACAATAATCAGTTCTCAGTTCCATTTACACTGTACAAATCAAGAAGGAAGCACTAATTTGCAGAAATATTAAATCTGCTTATTGGTTCATTTCATACTTGAACCATTAACTTTAGTAACATTTTTACTGTGTATAAAGGATAAGAAGCACTGGATCCTTGAAGTACAACCACCATTCAAATAATAAGAAGCACTGGTGAAAAAAAAATCCAAACATTTTAAACCAGACCCAGTTCTTTCAACTTCACAGATGGATAAAGGGTTTTTCTTTTCAGTTAAAAGGTATAAAAAAGAAACAAATGCATAAAGAATGTGAGCCAGACAAGGATGAGGGCAGATAATTAATCAGAAGAGTTATATTCTTCAGAATAAGACAGAAGGTGCCAACCAGTCAGTGAAGAACCTGCTCAGCTCCTGAGAACAGGGCAGAAAAGTGGGTTGGAAGAAACATGCTCTCCATTCCAAGTGTACTTCACAATGCAAATAACTCCCAAAACAATTAGTCAAGATGCTCCCTTTTTTGCTTTTCAGTCTGCCTCAGCACACAGGTAGGAAGAAAGCCATAAATGATCAAATGTTGTGAGTGTTCTCCATGCATCTGTGCTCAGGGAAGCAGGTTAATACATCTTGAAAAGAAAAACTAGAGGCACAGAAGAATTAGGGCAGTGCCATTTCCATTTCAATACAGTATTTCACAGATTGGGAGAGCAGTAGACCTGTAACCTGTAGCCAGCAGGCCAGTCAGACCAGAAGTACAGGTCAGTCTCATTAGAAGATTTCAGTGTGCTCCACAAAACACATCCAGGCTTCAGACCTGGGTTACAAAAGAGGTGAGGGACACACTGCAGGACACCACTATTTAAGTGTTTTCTGGTTTCTGAAAAGCAAAACAAAGAACATGTGCATTGATCATTAGCAAGGAAGGAGTTTGGGATTTGATTAAAAAAATATTTAATTAAAATTCCCCATTTACTCTGTTTCACAGAAGCTGGTCAGAGTAAAATTACCCACTTCTTGACTTTCCACTGAGGTATTTGCAGTGAGTCATGAAGCATGTTTAGGGACACTGGAATATATCAAGAGATAATTTGCAGTGAAGCCAACGTGAGCTAAAGGCAGTCAGCAATTGCCAGGAGGCACTCAACACCTTACCAGACAGAACAGGCAGCACAGAAGAAAGATTGTGAGAGTCTGCATTCTCTTCTCTATTTTGAGCTGAAGATGAGGCAAACACATCCTCTGCAATGTGCCTGTGGAGAATGTTGGCTCTTGAATAGCACTGACATAAAGTTCCAAGCCTAAACTACCTTCTGAATTGAAGTGAGCACAGCACCACCAAGAATAATCTGTGAATATAACATCATTTGTTCCTTCCTGCTATGGTCTTCCTTTAAAAGCAAGCCCATGGCCCCTCTCTTCCAAGCACATTAAGGGGAGATGGGATGTGGGCAAGGCTCAAAACCCTTTTTTACCCCTGTGCTATGACTCCATGGGCCAGGACACCAGCCACACTTGGGCTGGGAAGCTACCTGCACAAACAGAAAACAAGCATGATCTCCAATATTCACCAGAACCTTCCTTAAAGGAATGCCCAATATTCCAAGCATTAGAGACACATTTCCACAGACAAGGAAGAAATTAAATGCCTCTGGCTCTTGAATTCTGACCCCAGCTCTGTAACCCTCTGACTGTCTGAACTTCAGTAAATCAAGTATTTCACTGCTTCAGCTGCCCTATTCCAAAGACAACTAAAACTTCACCTTCAAATCACTTTAGACATGTTAAATAAGGCAAAAATGTTGAGCATTGCTAATAAACCTCTAGGTCAAGATGGCTCTTTATAGTGTGAATGAGAATAGATGCCCACTAAACCAATCAACACATCACAGACCCAAGCATGGGTGACAATATGTGTGGGAATGACCCTAAAACAGCCAAGGAGGAAGCCACAGAAGGAGTAAAGCAGTAGAAAAAAAAAAGGTTGGTCTTCTGGGGGTTGCTTTTGGGTTGATTTGTTGCCTTTAAACCACAGAAGATAAAAATGAGGGCCCCAGCTCACTGTAAAATGAGAATTTGCATTTCCTGACACTTATTTATTTACAATAGACTTTGTTATCTTGTGTTGCTAAAACACCCACCACACATAAGATGTAAATAAACTGTTTTCTGATCAGAAGTGTGATCTTTAATGCCAAAGTTACTTTACTGTTCAACCTCTTGGCCACTCCTGCCTGTTCAGTACTGCACATGATCACTCACCTGTATCTGGCTGTTCTGTCACAGTTCTATTAATGATTGTGCACTAAAGGTTACCCTTTCCCACCCAACAAACACCCTGTGCTGTGCTGATGGGATAGCTGGGATGGACTCAACTGCCCTCACAGCAGCTCATACAGTGCAGTGCTTTACACTGGTGGTTAGAACACTGTTGATACATATCAATTTTTGGGCTGCTGCTGAACAGTCCTTGCCCAGCAGCAAGGTTTTCTTTCTCTCTCTGCCTCCCCTCACCTCCAGGCAGGTAGGCAAGCCCTTGGGAAGGGACACAGGCAGGACAAGCTGGCTCTAGAGGGGTATTACAGACCATGTGCTGGCATGTTCAGTGATGAAAGCTGAAGAAGAGGAGGTGTAAGAGGAGATGTTTGAGGCTATGGTGTTTGCATTCCCAAGCCACCACTACCCATGCTGAGGTCCTGCTTTCCAGGCCCTGGCTGAACACCTGCCTGCCCATGGGGAGGAGTGAATCCATTTGTCCTTTTGCTCTGCTTGCACGTGCAGCTTTTGCTTTCCTTATAAAGCTGTGATTATCTTGGGCCATGGGTCTTTTTTTTTGCCTTCCTTCTGTTTTCTCCCCATTCTGGAGGGCAGAGGATTGAGTGAGAGGCTGACTGGGGTTAACACACTGCAGTTGGTCTTCTCCTTGCCTCAGACTCGTAGCTGCTGCAGTAGTACAAAGAAAAATATGGAACTCATCTTTGTAGAAAGGAGCTGAATGTGGTTTTTGCAAATCCCAAGATCATATATTGAACTGACAGCCTGAAACTGCTGCTTTACTGGGTAGCTTTCAACTATGGATAATAATTTTCTTTTCTTCTATGGAGAAATAAGATGTGAGATGCCAGCTAAACTACACAGAGGACAGATAATGTAAATAAGAAGCAAAATTGCCTCAGGGTGCCCAGTTTTAGAGAAACACTATAACTTATCTCAAAGATTTATCATAATACTGTGACACACACACTGCCATGCATAATCCACCCAGCACTGCACTATCTGTTCACTGAATTCTCTTGCTATGCAATGTACAACCACATTCCTTTCCCCAGAGTATCTTTTTTTCTTGACTCTACTCCCCTCAGAAACACTCTCCCAATAAGGAGTTGTACCATGACTTTTTGTCTCCAGTACTTCTTTTCTTTTTTTAAATTCCATTTTCCTCATCTTTTCCTATATTACACTCTGTATTTTTTCTCCTTTGGTATCTTTCAATCTCTCCCATCCCAATTTCCCTCTAGAGATGCAAATGCACTGTAATTCCTTCTTTTAGTTTTTCCTTCCTATCTTCCCCACTCCTTTGCATCAGGGCAGGCTTTGCAATTAGCTAACTAACTAAAACTCAGCACCATTCAAGGGAAAAAGGTCAGGGGACAGGATTAAGCAGAGTACTGTATCTCTGCACAGACTGGAGGCAGCAACTCTCATTTCCCAGTCTCCAGTTGGTCACTGGCAATACCTAAGTGCTTTTCTATCCTTCTCTGACAGCTGAATCATTTAGAAGACTGGAACAGCATGAAGAGGAGAACTTCTCCATTGCACTTGCTGGAGCACAGATGAACCTTTGTAATTTTTTCATGTCATTCCTCCTGAACCTGAAGAGAACCCTGAGAACTAACCTTGAAATTGATAAAGACTGGTTGACATCCACTCTTAAAACCCAAGTTCTAGTGGCAAGCAACAGCACAGAAACTGCCCACAAATCTGGAGCAAGGGACAGCCCTGACTCATGCCCAGTTTTACCACAGCCTTTGAGAAAAATCCAATATAATAAAAGCTAAATGCTTTTTGTATCTGAACAAAAAGAAGTCAAAGTTTCCAGCTTGTGACACCAGCCAAGATAGTAAGTGGAATTTTCCATCCCTAAGCAAGCCAATTGGGATAACCATGGCCTGGAGAAATGTCACTGACTGAAGCTGTACATTTCTGAATGTTACAGCTCAACATGGTGAAGCAACACCCATATATTATTAAGTACTTTATTTCTGGACAGAATAAAACCTTTTCTTTTTTTTTTTTTTTAACATCTTCCCAAAACAGAAAGATGAGTAAAGTGCAGGCCAAGGTCACAATTGTAGCTCATGAAGGACTGGTCCAGCTAATTCCAGCAACAACATTGCTGCTATAATTGAGATTTCCTTCTTCCAGGGTGGTGCTGGAAATGTGAGCAGTTAATAGCCAAACCCTTACTAGAAAAAGAAGATTAAAACCCCAGCCCATGTAGAACTTCACTAATGACAGATGAAATTAGCAGCCCTAACTGCATGGTTCTGTGAAGCAGTCAGCCTTTGGTTGCACAAGAATCTCCCAGCTCCCGTGTCTGGGCAGATTTCCTTCTTGTCTGCTTTGCTAAAATAAGGAGCCTGCCTGGCCTCTGATAAGTGGCTTCTCTTGTGCACCACCAGCCACAGGCTATTTATTGAGGATCGAGATAGTGGGAGGGTGACAAAAGGCAAAATAATCTTATTCACACCCTCTATGACCCAGATAAGAGGACAATCCTAAGTACAAGCAAGTGGTATTTATGACTAGATAAAATTCATAAGAAGTTCTCTATCTGCTCAGGCACAGGCAGAAAAGGTAGCAAAGGATAAGGGGTAATCACAGAAGCAGCCTATGAATGACATTATGAAGAAGGCCTTGTTACAGGGTGTTAGCCATGATCATTAAAAAGCAATTCTTCTGTTTCTTCCCGGCTACAGTGAGGTCCTGCCCACCACTGCTCAGTCCCACCACTGCCAGTTTAACCAGTCTCCACAGCTGCACCAGCACTGCACCTCTCCAGGTTACCATCAAATCCTGTGTTATTAACTGAAAGGTGAGGAGTTGACAGCTATATGGTAAAGAACACCCTATATTCTCATCAGGCAGTGAATTCATCATGAAAACCCAAGACAACACAAGATTTCACTAATAACAACCTCATGGTTTTCTTTCTTTTCTCTCCAATCTGGTATTAACAGGTTTGTTTTAAACATCAACTTAGGTTTAAAGCATTTCAACTGCAAAAAGCAGTTTTTCCAATCTACATAAAGGATGCAACACAACCCTCAAAATACTACAGCATGTAAGTGATAATTGAATAAACTGCACAAGCATCATATCCAAGTCACAGACAATTCCTAGAACACATAAAACTCGTTGCAGAACAGATTAATGGCACAGCTGTTAGGATGAAGTATAAGAACAGAATTTTAAATACACCACATGCCATAGCAGGGTTTTAACTCTGGGAGACACATCTGCTTTGCCTCTAACTCTCAAAGAGGTGCTGAAGTCCTTCTAAACACCTGATGGGACTGCCCTGGACAAAGCCAGATCTCTAAGAGACTTTAATTAGAGTGTAATTAATTCTTTTGTCTGCCCAAAAGAATATCACACTGACATCTGGCAGTCACACAGTTAAAAAAGTTTGTTATGCCCAGCTTTGCTAACCATGGCAATGGAGCCTTCAGAAAGTTCTGGAGTAAGAGGAGGACTTGTTTACAGCACCAGTCCACGTTGTTACTGAGCTGGCACATCATCATTTTTATCAGGAAAAAACCAGGTGAGAGTTCCCAAAAATGTGCACATTAAGACTAATAAAACTTATAATAAATAATAAAAAGCAGGCAGCAGCATCACAGCCTGGCTGCTGGATCAGACTGTGCCTTAGCACACTGAAGAGAGAGATTTTCTAAGTGCAAACACTTCATCCTTGGCAAGGTACCAGAGAAAGAGCCTGATGAATGAGGGGGAAAAAAAGAGGATTAGATGAGATTCCCTAGTGGCAGTGTCCCAGCTGAGCTGCTGCTGACAGCCACTGTCTCTCTAACACCCTGGGACAGCCTCTGGTGTCTCTGGGAAGCCTCACTCAAGCAATCTACAGAAGTCTCAATTAGCCAGCAGGTGACAAGCAGCAAGTGGGGACTGTGTTTTTCCTAAGCAGGGTAAAAAGTTCTCCAAGTGGCCTTCCCAGCCCATGATTACAGACTAGCAGGGAAGATATGCCAAGTCACAGCTGCTGCTGGTCATCTCAGGTTAACAGCATGCCTCTCTCNAAGCAAGCCAATTGGGATAACCATGGCCTGGAGAAATGTCACTGACTGAAGCTGTACATTTCTGAATGTTACAGCTCAACATGGTGAAGCAACACCCATATATTATTAAGTACTTTATTTCTGGACAGAATAAAACCTTTTCTTTTTTTTTTTTTTTAACATCTTCCCAAAACAGAAAGATGAGTAAAGTGCAGGCCAAGGTCACAATTGTAGCTCATGAAGGACTGGTCCAGCTAATTCCAGCAACAACATTGCTGCTATAATTGAGATTTCCTTCTTCCAGGGTGGTGCTGGAAATGTGAGCAGTTAATAGCCAAACCCTTACTAGAAAAAGAAGATTAAAACCCCAGCCCATGTAGAACTTCACTAATGACAGATGAAATTAGCAGCCCTAACTGCATGGTTCTGTGAAGCAGTCAGCCTTTGGTTGCACAAGAATCTCCCAGCTCCCGTGTCTGGGCAGATTTCCTTCTTGTCTGCTTTGCTAAAATAAGGAGCCTGCCTGGCCTCTGATAAGTGGCTTCTCTTGTGCACCACCAGCCACAGGCTATTTATTGAGGATCGAGATAGTGGGAGGGTGACAAAAGGCAAAATAATCTTATTCACACCCTCTATGACCCAGATAAGAGGACAATCCTAAGTACAAGCAAGTGGTATTTATGACTAGATAAAATTCATAAGAAGTTCTCTATCTGCTCAGGCACAGGCAGAAAAGGTAGCAAAGGATAAGGGGTAATCACAGAAGCAGCCTATGAATGACATTATGAAGAAGGCCTTGTTACAGGGTGTTAGCCATGATCATTAAAAAGCAATTCTTCTGTTTCTTCCCGGCTACAGTGAGGTCCTGCCCACCACTGCTCAGTCCCACCACTGCCAGTTTAACCAGTCTCCACAGCTGCACCAGCACTGCACCTCTCCAGGTTACCATCAAATCCTGTGTTATTAACTGAAAGGTGAGGAGTTGACAGCTATATGGTAAAGAACACCCTATATTCTCATCAGGCAGTGAATTCATCATGAAAACCCAAGACAACACAAGATTTCACTAATAACAACCTCATGGTTTTCTTTCTTTTCTCTCCAATCTGGTATTAACAGGTTTGTTTTAAACATCAACTTAGGTTTAAAGCATTTCAACTGCAAAAAGCAGTTTTTCCAATCTACATAAAGGATGCAACACAACCCTCAAAATACTACAGCATGTAAGTGATAATTGAATAAACTGCACAAGCATCATATCCAAGTCACAGACAATTCCTAGAACACATAAAACTCGTTGCAGAACAGATTAATGGCACAGCTGTTAGGATGAAGTATAAGAACAGAATTTTAAATACACCACATGCCATAGCAGGGTTTTAACTCTGGGAGACACATCTGCTTTGCCTCTAACTCTCAAAGAGGTGCTGAAGTCCTTCTAAACACCTGATGGGACTGCCCTGGACAAAGCCAGATCTCTAAGAGACTTTAATTAGAGTGTAATTAATTCTTTTGTCTGCCCAAAAGAATATCACACTGACATCTGGCAGTCACACAGTTAAAAAAGTTTGTTATGCCCAGCTTTGCTAACCATGGCAATGGAGCCTTCAGAAAGTTCTGGAGTAAGAGGAGGACTTGTTTACAGCACCAGTCCACGTTGTTACTGAGCTGGCACATCATCATTTTTATCAGGAAAAAACCAGGTGAGAGTTCCCAAAAATGTGCACATTAAGACTAATAAAACTTATAATAAATAATAAAAAGCAGGCAGCAGCATCACAGCCTGGCTGCTGGATCAGACTGTGCCTTAGCACACTGAAGAGAGAGATTTTCTAAGTGCAAACACTTCATCCTTGGCAAGGTACCAGAGAAAGAGCCTGATGAATGAGGGGGAAAAAAAGAGGATTAGATGAGATTCCCTAGTGGCAGTGTCCCAGCTGAGCTGCTGCTGACAGCCACTGTCTCTCTAACACCCTGGGACAGCCTCTGGTGTCTCTGGGAAGCCTCACTCAAGCAATCTACAGAAGTCTCAATTAGCCAGCAGGTGACAAGCAGCAAGTGGGGACTGTGTTTTTCCTAAGCAGGGTAAAAAGTTCTCCAAGTGGCCTTCCCAGCCCATGATTACAGACTAGCAGGGAAGATATGCCAAGTCACAGCTGCTGCTGGTCATCTCAGGTTAACAGCATGCCTCTCTCCCAGCAGTTGGTGGTTGTTTCTGAAACTCATCAATGGCATTTTTAAAAACAAACCACCAAAGACATTCTAAGAAAATTCCCCCTGAAAGCAGCTTCTCAATCTGGTCATCATTGCCCTTCCATTTTCCTCAGGGGAAGGTATGAGCAGGAGAGGAAGCCACAAGCATTGCAGCTGCTGCTGTTGCTCTAAGAAGAGCAGACAAATTTGCTCTGGCTTTGAAAGCTGCACTCACTGAGCTCTCACCTGACACATCTGTACTTGCCATGACATTCATGGAATTGCCAGCATCCAAGTGCAGGGAGTTGTTTTCAGCCATAATGATCCCTTAAGAATTCAGGTCACACACAGGAAAAAAAAGAGGAAAGAATGAAAGAAAATCACAGCAATTTCAGAGTTTGATTTCTGTGCAGAGGAAGTAGCAATTTCTGGCTGTTAGATCCTTTACATCTCACCACAAAATAGCACAAGGCCACAGCACACAGGAGGATGTGGCAGCAGTGCCAAGGAGCCACAGAACTGAGGGAATGCCTCACAAAGACTCCCTGGGGACTCAGAGTAAGCAAACCCTGTCTGGCTTAGGGGGACAACACTCCATTACCTTGGAAATGCAGAGCAGGTACCTAACAGATCCTCAGGGTGAGGGTACTGCCCTCACTGAGGTGTGGCCACAGCTTTACTAGCTCACAATGGGACACAACAGCTCACTGCAGCATCTGCAGCCCTGGTACCCACTGAAGGATGCTTGGCATGATGATTTCCATCACTTACAGGCTCCAGGCAAATGGAAATCACACTTGAATGGTACCAACCCCCTGGTTTCTGCTTCTCTGGTGTCAGGAGAGGAGGATGTCCAAAGGGACAGCATCTCCAAAGAGAGGGAATACACTTCACTTCCATGTCTTATAGTCCCAGGGCAGTAAGAATCTGTGCTTTCCACCACATCCACAGACAACATGTACACCTGATTTAAATTTTTAAGTGGCATTTACAAACCTTGTAAAAAAATGCACCAGGAAACCACTGTCATTACCTCACTGCTCTTTGAGGCACAGTAACACATCTCAGGTGATGTGGTAATTGATTTCTAGACTTCATTTCCCTGTTGGTTTTTTTTTTTTCCCTTCATAAAATGTATTTGTTAACCCTTGCTAAATAGAGGGCAGCAAAAAGAGCACTACATGCACTCAGGTTGCTAATGAACGTATTTCCAAAAATTCTAATGGCTGGGTCAAATGAGCAATGAAAGGCATCTCCAACTTTGTGCCTTTAGGAAGCCTCTGTGATACAAATAAAACACTCACTGATGCATCCAGAGGAGAGATTTTCCAGTGTTTAACAACATGTGCTATAGATGTACATGAAATATACTGGAGTTGACTTTTTAGCCTTCTAGAGCAGTTTCAACATCAGGAATAGACTTTATTTATTTATTTGTGAAAGAGAGAAAAATTACAACAGATGGTAAAAAACCTTCCCCTGCCCAAGAGAAAAAGGAATACATTTTCAGCTTGTGGTTTGGAGCATATGGAACCACTTCAGGCTTAGGCAGTTCCTGCCTTTACATGCCAGACACTTGCTCTTGCTGACAGTGTTCTATATGCCTGGGTGACTTATGGAAGGAAAAGAAAAGCAAAGGAGAGCTGAAGAAAAGCTCCAGCAGTTTGGTTTACTGCTTAGCCTTGTGAGCAGCTGTGAGCAGCTGCATGGAGGTGAGAGAGAAAGGGAAAATTCCTTCTTTTGGTGTTGCTTGTGAAGCTTTGTCTCATCAGGCAGAATCCTGTCAGCCTGCCATGGAGCACTCCCTGCTTAACACACAGGGAACACACTGTTTACTCCCAGCTCTTTATGCAAATACCTGGGCAGAAACTGTGAACCAGCCCCCCAGAGCAGAGGGATGGTAAAAATACAGCTGACCAAACCAGTCTGTTCTAGTGAGCTCAGAGTGAAAATAACAGGACTTCTCAGTCTTACTGGTTTTAATTACTAGGCTTGGGCATTCCTCACTCCAATGCTCCTGCTTACTTTGGAGCCATCTAAGGTGGTTTTTTCTCCCTTTACTCAGCATGCCAAGCAAGGTCCTTTAACATCACCTTCTAGAAGAACAACACAAATATTCAGCAGCTACAACACATTATCTCTGACATATAACTGACATATATAAGCCTGAAAATAACCTTGCTGCTAAAAAATATGTTGTATTTCTTACTGCTTTGCCAGTGGTTTACCACATAGTTGCAGGCTGAATCCACCTGCACATTCTCTGAGTGGTTCTCCTCACCTGGTATTTTCTTTGCAAACATAAAATGCCTCCTGCATGCCTCAAAAGAAGACTTTCTGTCTAATATGCCACTGATGACACCACTGATAGGTGCTACAGCATTAAAGCTTTTTATTCTCATCCAGAACTGTCTGAATCTAGGCTTTGTAGGTTGGCATCTGGCAACTTCCACCAAGCTTGTTACTTCTGGCCACTGTTTTCCTTTAGAACCACAGCCAGACAGTTGGAGTCTGTTGAAAGTACAGTTTTCACAGGACCCAGAGACAAGCTGACAGCTTCAGCATCATTCTGTATCTCCAGGATCCCTCTCTGACTAAGCAGCTTTATTACCATACAGGCAAATTCATATGTCACTGACCTGCTGCAGAGAAATCAGATGTTTTACTTCAATCACCTCCATGGACAGAAAAAAACCTTTCAAGCTCAAGATGACATTAGAAGAATGAGTAGCTCTCAAATCATTCCAAGCATCACCTTTAATATAAATTTATATTTCCTGTACCAATGCTTTTGATTAGGAATTATTTTCTTCCACTAACAGATTTCACTTTTTTTTCGTATTTTACTTCTGATTTGTTTGGTATCATCCAACAAACTCAGAAATTGATCCTGGCTCCAGCAACCTTCCTACCTACCTACCTACCTACCTACCAGCATTGTCTAGCCTTTCAGTATTAGGCTCATTAATATTCTCTTGAATACTATTATTCAACTCTATATTAATATATGAATAACCTAGAGGGGTTTCAGCATACTTCAGAGTTACAGAGAATTACAGACTATCTTGCTGGCCATTCCCTCCTCAAGTATGTTAATTACTTTTGTCAAGACTTACTTTGGAAATCAAACAGATGCTTGGCAAAAAAAGCTGTAACTACTGCCTTAGCATTTTTAACATTAGTATGATATTGTTATATCAGCTTTTATTGAGTTCATCCTTTATTACCCTGCAATTGTTTGCAGAAAATGCATCATCTTTTCAAAGGCAAGCAACATATTTTTTGCTTCCTAATTTAATTCTGTGCTAGACATCACAGCACCCAGAATTTAAAGAGAAAATACTGGTAACATTTAGACATTAACAATTCAGTCATCACTAAATTGCTGGGCAATCTCCTCAGCTGGTCCAAGATGGTTGAGTCCTTGTGTTTTGATCTTTCTTACTGAAGAACAGCTATAACATGGTCTCCTGTTGCCTTCATGTCATTTCCACAGGGTACTGTTGTAATCTATTAAAATTATTTCATGCACATACACATAACAATAATTTTCCTTTTAGCTTGCAAGCACTGCAAACAGCCCTTAACATTACAGGAAATAATGAAATGTTCCTTTCTTGTTCTCTCTCATCTAATTCATTTCTTGGTAAAAGGGATTGAGAAAACAGGAACAGTAATGTTCCACCTTTATAACCACAATTATGAAGTACACAACTTAGTGTGATACATGTCTAACCCAAAAGACCTTCCCTGTGTCTTCAGCCAGCATAATTTTTCTCCTTCTGAGTAAGACTGCAGTTGCACCAGCCACATAACACTAATGCAAGAAAGAATATTTAGAGATTTAGCATCGAGGATTATTCTCAAAGAAAGCTACTGCAAACACTTCTTACTAGAACTGCATGCTAATGGACCCATGGATAGAGTGGAAATACCATCTCAGAAAACATAAGAAATAACTGCAAAAATACTGGGTACAGCAATTAATCTAGAACTAACCTTACCTGGTCATTTCTACACACTACAGCACAAATGTTTACGTTTTTTAGGGAAATATTTGAGAAGAAGGCACTAGCACAGTACTATACTAAAAGAAGTTCACTTTCTCAAAGTTCTTGGGATACATGAGGACACTACTATTGATGTTACTTACAAGAAAACTGAAAAGTAGAAAACTGTAAGCCAGTGAAGCTGAAAGAATGTTAAGGGGAACTAACTTTTTAATTAACTATTTTAACCTCTGTTAAAATCACTACAGAAAGCCACTAGCTTACATTCTGATGTATTTTGATATTGAGCAGCACTGATACTACTTTATGTAAAGTATTACATAAAATTGCATAGATTTACACAGATTACATAAAAATATGTAAAGTGTGTAAAGTCTCCACACACATATATGGTGCACACGTGCACAGAAAGAACACCTGACATTTGAGGACAAATAAACATGCTCGTGCTAGCTCCAGGTCATGTCACAGCTGCAGTGACACCACAGCAGGATGGAGAGCAGAGAGGACTGGCAGGTCTCTTGCTACTGAGGCTCATTTCTAAGGGCAGCTGATGGATATTAACAAACTAGAAGAAATCAGGTGCATTTTAAATAGAAACTTTAGGATCTGATATTACTCCACTGTCACCTAGAACAAAATGATTCCTAACTTTTAGTGTCAATTTAGGATTCTGTGGATGCTAACAACTTACTACTAACTTACACAGGCATGGCTACATCTCATCTGCCATGCTCTTCCCTAGCCATCCATCATTATTCACTGCTATTACTGGAATTAAATCACTCCATCGACTAAGAATAAATACATCCCACAGAAATGGCATCTCCTTATCTGGATGGAGCAAGGCTTCCTGCACTGAGGCAAGTGAAAGCACCAGCTCTGGCCCGGGCAGCTCTCTGCTATCGACTTCTTTTGAATTTTGGCTTTTCAGCCGTATGTTTTCCCAGTGAGGGTGCCAGAGTCTGGAAGGGGCTGCCCAAGGCGGTTGTGAAGTCTCCTCTGGAGACACTCCAGACCCACCTGGATCTGTTCCTGGGTGACTTGGTCTAGGTGACCCTGCTCTGGCACGAGGTTGGACTACATGATCTTCTAGGTCCCTTCCAACCCCTCACATTCTGTGTCCCAGATCCCACCCTGGGGCACTGGTACTCTGCCTGGAGGGACCAACTGAGGGCACAGGACAAGCCGGACCCAGCAGCCTGCTGGCGGTGCTGGCACTCGGCCCTGCTTTCTCCCCGGAGCTTTACCCATGCTAAGGAATGAGAAGTTCCAGAGGAGCACTTTGTGTCTTCACATCACGGTGTTACTATTAGTATTAATGGCGAAAAGCTGTTAATACTACTCATTAGCTGCCACTGTCGGGATGATCCCATGCGGTACTTGGAGCAGGCAGTTAGTCCGGCCTCAGCCTCCCTCTCCGCGCACGTTGCCGCCTCTGGAGGAGGCAGAAGCAGCTTCTACCACATCTTAACCCTTCGCTTTGCCAAAACAAACGGATCGTTTTCGTCTTCCCGAGAGCTGAGGTGTAAAACCGCAATACCCGGCGACCCCAGCCCCACCGACGACCCCCTCCGGACTCGCCGCCTCAAGAAGCACCCACCAGGGGTGAGAGCGACGCCCTCGCGGCCGCCCCCAGCCCACTCGCCGCTTACCATCTGGGCCACCTTGAGCATACCAGCGCAGGAGCGAAAATAGGCGCCGTCCATCAGCTCCGCGTCCGAGCCCGCCGAGGAGGAGGCGACGGTGGCGGGCGGATGGGTCGCGGGCCCCCCGCTGCTCACCCCGGTGCGGATCACTCGCGCCCCGTGAGACATCGCTCCTTCCCGCGCTCCCCTCACCGCCGCCCGGCCCGGGACAGAGGGACTGGACGGGGCAGGAGAAGAACGGGACGAGAAGGGGCCGGGCGGCGGTGCCCCGGGGCTGCCGGGGGCCGGGCGTAACGCGGCACCTCCCCGCCCGCCCTCTCTCCGCAGCTGGCGCGGCTGCGGGGCGGGGGCCGCCGAGGGGGCGGGCGAGGAGAAGCGGCGGATTTTTCCCCTGGGAACCGGGGCCTGGGAGCCCCCTCCTACAAAGAGTCTCGGTCCTCAACCCCTGCACCTTTCCCGACCGGCAGCCGCCGTGGGATGGCCGGCTGTCCCTGTTTTGCAGCTGGGTTCCATGAAAACAGAGACCGGAGAGAAGGTTTCCGAGCAGGGGGTGCGGGGTTCTGGGAGGGGAGCTCCGCACTGAAGCGCCCACGGGGCGCTTAGGGGCTTGGCTCGAACGGCTGAAGACCCCTCGGCGTGTCAGAGTGTGTCGGCGATGTTCTTGGAAGGGAGGCAGAGCTACAAACAGCGTCTTCCCACACAACATTATTTTCCTGGTTGAAAAACCCCAAACCTTCTGATTTTTTCTCATAAAAACCTTTGCATATAACGGGCAGCAGCAGTCAAAGCTGTAACGACTGTCCAACTGTCTCAGCCCATTGTTTGAATTACATCATGCAGAGATACTAACAAAACTCAACAAAGGAAGTGACATATTTCCTCCAGTTTAAAAATAACTTGGTTTTGCTTGCTGACAAGTGAGGTAAGAGCAGGCAGTGGGCTGGGCAGATGGTAACTCCAACTTCTGTGGCTCTCTTCCAGAACTAGGATGCAGATTCTGTTCGTATTTAGCATGTAATAGCTCCTTCAGCAACTGAGTGGATGGGGAGGGAAGACAGGTAAGTTCAGTTGCTCTCCAACACAAATAAGAGGCTGGCACATGTAATTTACATGAGCAAGACAGGGTTTGCAATATGGGTATAAAACAGACTGAGCAGCACCTGGTTTTGGGCATCTATTAAGCCAGCTAGCTCCTAGTTGGCAATAAAAGGTATTACCTTGTCCCTTCAACCTTTATCTCATGGCATTAGATACCAAAGCTACAGTATTACCAGTCTGCACCCGACTACAATGCTAGTTGCTGACAAAGAGGTTTTGTTTTTCAAAGAGCTACTCTTCCCCCCCTTCCAGTTCAAGTTCAGTAGCACGAACACTTCTATGTTTCTTTAAGACTGGTGGAGGAAGGTTCTGGTAACTTCTCTACTTCCTATTAAGAAATAAATTTCTCTCACACCTTGATTCAGTTTCTTTAGTTCTTCTTTTGGAAGTGTGCAGATGGCTGGGCCCTGCTGCTTTCCACTTCAGCCCAGTGAAATAAAAGTACCTTTAAATTACTATGAGTAACTATCATATTTTCTGCTCAGAAATATATGCATCTTCTGTAAACCACTGGCACAAAGTCTGAAATGCTGCTGCATTTGAAGTTTTCATTACAGTTCTTATGCTATTTACTTCATCTTGTTAAGTACATCATGTATAATGGTGCTAAGGGGCACTCACAACACCTTAATAAAACAAATTTTATGGCCATAAGAGCATCTGTCATTCATCTAATGGCCAGCCTAGTCCTAATCCATGACACTTAGATATGTGGATGACTGAGATGTATATTTCAAGCAGTCTGAAACAAGTTATTTAGAATGCCAAATACCTTCATTTTGCAAGGTGATTAGCATTTTGTTTATTCTCCTAAACCTGTATTAAGAATTTCACTAATGCTTTTATCACTTACATCAAAGAACTGGTTTCTTTCAGTCTTGTGACCACTAAGCAATGCCTGCAGCCACCACTCTTGTTTTGTTATGTGATAAGCTACAGCTAGCTTATCTTCTTTATGAATATGCAAATTTATAAGTAATAATTTGCAAATTGCTGGAAGAAACAGATTGACAACCTTTTGGGTGCTTATGCCTTTTTTCAGGCCTCAATAGGAGGAGCAGACCTCAGGAATAGTTCTCAGCTTCTACTGATTCCTCCAATTTTAACTAGATATTCAGAATACTTTAACCACAGACAGTTGGTACCTGGGGAGCAGCTCAGAAACAAGACAGATGAGAAAGAATGGGAAGTGACATTATTCTCTTTCTAAAAGGAAAGAGCAAGGCAGGTAAGTGATGGGTTGTGACAAAAAAACCAAGGCTGAGCATAAAGCAAATTTCTCCCTAGTACATTATTTTTTCAAGCTCAGAATTAAGGATTCAACTCAGATTTGCCTTTTAGAAGACATTCCACACATCTTCCCTTGAGAATCAGCACTGAAGACTTGGAGAGGTGGTAGATGTTTTGCCAGAATCATTCCTTATCTGGTAATAGTGGTGTTTTGTCCATAAATGGGTTTATTCTGACACACAACACAGTTTTCATGGCAGTTTTTGGTAAAGTGGATGAAACTCTTGCTTTTTACTCCCTTTTACTATCTCTACCCACAGAAGGTGTCTGGGTTAAGGCTTCAGAACAGATCACACCACAAAATCATGAAATATTTTTTGCAGTCACATTCTTTACACTTAAGCACATCAAATACCAGTTAAGAAAGCATTTCTATTACTAGAGGCATTTTTCCTGATGAGAAATCACCCCTCTAACTAGAAATATACCCAGAATTAAAATCTCATTTTATCAGTTGACACTTGGATCATTTCTATGCCTTTAATTTTTTCCCAGTGATTGAAAAGAGCAGATGGGATTCTAATGCCACACTGTATCTGTGTAGATAAAATGTATTTGGTAACCCTCTTTCCTTCTCACAACTGGATAATTTTAGCAAGCAGCAGCCAGTTTGACCTTTGTTGTACAGGCCAGATGCAAGCTGCAAGCAAATATAGGTTTTAAAGTAATATCTTGGCTTCCCTTACACTGAAATCCCATGACTCCAACAGATAATCAAGAAAACAACATGCTCAAGAACAGAATGAGCTGGCTGCTGATAAACCTTCTTCACTGCTGGGCACACACATAAGTAACCACACACCCTTTTGTTAAAGGGAGAAATAAGAGGTTTTTAAGCAATAAGATTTCTCTAATTTAAAAAAAGCAGCCTTCTACTCCAAGGTTACAAAACACACATGGTTGGGTCATTTATTTATTTAGAAAGTTTTTGGTGTTTGGGTTTTTTTTTCTGCAAAATGTCACTTTTTATACAGAACAATGAGACAGTATCAATCACAGCTTTGATTTGTAGCACTCAGTATCAAAAGTACACCTCTAACATTTATAATATAGAGTTACATGTACAAAATTGGCACATGGAGTAGGATTTATTAAAGTCCTAGTAATAACATCTATACAAGGTCTAAAAAATACCATGTCAATTTCAAAAGAGGCAAGATGAAATTTTATTATACAGTACAAAGTCAGTGTTTAGGTATCTCTAAAGATGGTATTATAAATAATTATTTCATCTCAGTGTAGAAAACAGTATCCGTTCTAACAGAAATGTTCAAACAGACCTCATTCCTCTTGCAAGCTTTGGTCAAGAGATAGAATCCTTGAGATTTTTCATACTACAGAATCCATTTTAACAAAATATTTACTGCAAAGTTCGTGACTGCCAAGATATGAAGCTAAAATATGTATTTCCAGCATAGCAGGAGGTAACCACGAAGGCAAAGAACTGTAAAGAGAGGGGAAAAATATAGATTAGGAAATAAAATCTATTTGAGATCACTGTCATTTTTAATAAAATAAAAATAAGTTATGGAATTTGGAAAAAGAAGCAATAGGAGGCTTACTAAATGGCACTTTTCCACCTCCTTGTGTTTGTGTGGACATCACAGTCAACACTTTAATTAAGATTGTGAGGAGAAATATGGGCCTCAAATCAGACAACACATGGCATGTTTCAATTTCATCTCCACTTAATACTCCCTCAGCATGGATCTTACAGACTGTACTCCCACCTATCTTCTAGGTGCTGCTTTCAACATCAGTTGCTAGTGGATAGAGGGATAAGCCATTGGACAGCTCACTTTGGCACTGCTGTTGTGCTCCAGGAATTGCCTACAGCCCATCTGTACATCAATGTGCACTTCTATACCCTCACTGGCCTCAGTAGGTGCTGCAGCTCTGAGAGCAGGGCACTAATAAGCAGGCAGAAAATCTAAGCCCTCCACAGAGGACTTGGTGTGTCTTGTCTAATGCAAACTTAATCTGTGGCATCAAAAGCCATAGGTGATAATGTAAAATACTATTATAATAGAAAACAGTAATACTCTTATTTTACTATTATTTTATTTCACACACATATATATATATATATAAAAGCTCCATCTAAAATATAACAGAGAATGTCTGCTGGGGATAGATTTCCTAAATTCTCACTAACATTATCCATGAAACCTTTAATGGGTTCAGAAAGCAAGAATCTACATTTAATAGTTTATTTAGACAGTGCATTAGATAAACACTATTAGAAGGTATTAGAAGAGATTCCAAACATCCCACGAGACACTGAGGATTCATGCATTTTGCATAAAACCTGCATCAGCACAGGAGTTTCTGTAGCAGCAAGCAAGCTCCTGTCAACAGCAGTGGGCAAGGAACAGCTCTAGCTACAAGCTGCCAAGGGGAGAAGCCCCTAAACACCACTTTGATGACAGGAACAGTTATCCCTTTGCCAAGACAAAACCAGAGCAGGTGTTGAAGTCTCTGCATTCATGGCTATATACAATAAGCTTCAGACACTTCAGAGCAATCCAGAGAGGATGAGTGCAGAAGCATGAGCAGCCAGCAAGTAGCTGTTGTTCAGAATCCATGGATACAGCTGAATTTGACTACTGTTGCCACAACATGCAAGAGTTTTTACAAGTCCCTTCTCTTAGCTAATGTGTTCACCTACTCAAACTGACAAGCTCTTTAAAATAGAAGTTTTTCACTTTGACTGATTTGTATTCCCAAATGTAAGGAGTGAGACAGCAATGTCAGGCCAATTAATCATTTCCAGCCACTTTAAAACACTCACAAGCTACATGATTTTTCAGGTATTGCTCACCCAACTCTGAAGAAAAGACTCACAAGTTGAGGCTGTAGCAAGATTTCTGTAGAAACAACAGCAGCACTTCAGGACCTTCCCAAAGGTGCTGAGCTGTTATCAGTCTGTAGCTTCTCAAATCTACACCACATACATTTCAACTCACACTCCAGCAAGACTTCTTTTGAGAGAACTGGTTTAAACAAAGAAAAGAACTCACTGAGGAAGCTGCCCAGCTGTTGTAGTTGTGACTGTCCAGTTCTTTGGTAACTGAAGATGCATCTACAATGGCAGCAATGAGGTACAAAACAAAGGCACTTCCATTAAAACACAGCCCCTGTTGATAAACCAAACATCACTAATTAATATTCACATGCATGTTACCATTTTCCATTCCAACACTATAAAACTCTCCTCTGAAATACACATGTACACAAAAAGTGTGACTTTCAACTCTTTTTACCTTCTTCCAAGTTTCTATCTCTAAGATTAAAATTAACCTGCTTTATTTGAAGATTCCTTGCCTCTCTTGTTTTATCTGGGCATTAAAAAACCCTGTCAATTTTAGCATAAGATGCCAACAATTGACAGGTTCAAGTGAGCTTCTGTAAAGCACTGATTTTCAAGCTCCAGAGTTGATTGCCTAGAGTATTTGTAGTATTTGTTGTTATTTTTAGATTTCCTGTTCCAAAAAGACTCAATTACCCTGGAAAGCTACAAATCCCTGCAATATCTTGTCATGTAGAAAACAAAAAAGCACATAATTTTTGAGAAGTGCTGCTCTGGGAAATAAGTGTTGGAGAAGATGGAATGCAATGCAAGCTGATTGGGCCTTTACTGCCAATATACTGCTCAAACCAAATGGTTCATGCTAAATTACCATCTGCTCCTTACATTTAAATTTACCAGATTTTAAAAGCTTCCATTGATTGTTTTAGCAAAGAACTTACACCATTAAGGAGAGTCAGTTTGGAAGCATGTCCTTTGGGTTAATTTGCAGTAAAAGTAACTGCATCTTAAGCAATTTGGTAATGTGCTTAACCTGCAAAAAGTGAATTTATGACAGAGAAGTCCAGATGTAATTTGGGATACTGAATACAATTGGTACAGTCTGAGCTGTTGCCTAAGGAGGCAGAGCAATAACTAGCAGAGACTGAANCTCCCACCTATCTTCTAGGTGCTGCTTTCAACATCAGTTGCTAGTGGATAGAGGGATAAGCCATTGGACAGCTCACTTTGGCACTGCTGTTGTGCTCCAGGAATTGCCTACAGCCCATCTGTACATCAATGTGCACTTCTATACCCTCACTGGCCTCAGTAGGTGCTGCAGCTCTGAGAGCAGGGCACTAATAAGCAGGCAGAAAATCTAAGCCCTCCACAGAGGACTTGGTGTGTCTTGTCTAATGCAAACTTAATCTGTGGCATCAAAAGCCATAGGTGATAATGTAAAATACTATTATAATAGAAAACAGTAATACTCTTATTTTACTATTATTTTATTTCACACACATATATATATATATANTTCTATACCCTCACTGGCCTCAGTAGGTGCTGCAGCTCTGAGAGCAGGGCACTAATAAGCAGGCAGAAAATCTAAGCCCTCCACAGAGGACTTGGTGTGTCTTGTCTAATGCAAACTTAATCTGTGGCATCAAAAGCCATAGGTGATAATGTAAAATACTATTATAATAGAAAACAGTAATACTCTTATTTTACTATTATTTTATTTCACACACATATATATATATATAAAAAAGCTCCATCTAAAATATAACAGAGAATGTCTGCTGGGGATAGATTTCCTAAATTCTCACTAACATTATCCATGAAACCTTTAATGGGTTCAGAAAGCAAGAATCTACATTTAATAGTTTATTTAGACAGTGCATTAGATAAACACTATTAGAAGGTATTAGAAGAGATTCCAAACATCCCACGAGACACTGAGGATTCATGCATTTTGCATAAAACCTGCATCAGCACAGGAGTTTCTGTAGCAGCAAGCAAGCTCCTGTCAACAGCAGTGGGCAAGGAACAGCTCTAGCTACAAGCTGCCAAGGGGAGAAGCCCCTAAACACCACTTTGATGACAGGAACAGTTATCCCTTTGCCAAGACAAAACCAGAGCAGGTGTTGAAGTCTCTGCATTCATGGCTATATACAATAAGCTTCAGACACTTCAGAGCAATCCAGAGAGGATGAGTGCAGAAGCATGAGCAGCCAGCAAGTAGCTGTTGTTCAGAATCCATGGATACAGCTGAATTTGACTACTGTTGCCACAACATGCAAGAGTTTTTACAAGTCCCTTCTCTTAGCTAATGTGTTCACCTACTCAAACTGACAAGCTCTTTAAAATAGAAGTTTTTCACTTTGACTGATTTGTATTCCCAAATGTAAGGAGTGAGACAGCAATGTCAGGCCAATTAATCATTTCCAGCCACTTTAAAACACTCACAAGCTACATGATTTTTCAGGTATTGCTCACCCAACTCTGAAGAAAAGACTCACAAGTTGAGGCTGTAGCAAGATTTCTGTAGAAACAACAGCAGCACTTCAGGACCTTCCCAAAGGTGCTGAGCTGTTATCAGTCTGTAGCTTCTCAAATCTACACCACATACATTTCAACTCACACTCCAGCAAGACTTCTTTTGAGAGAACTGGTTTAAACAAAGAAAAGAACTCACTGAGGAAGCTGCCCAGCTGTTGTAGTTGTGACTGTCCAGTTCTTTGGTAACTGAAGATGCATCTACAATGGCAGCAATGAGGTACAAAACAAAGGCACTTCCATTAAAACACAGCCCCTGTTGATAAACCAAACATCACTAATTAATATTCACATGCATGTTACCATTTTCCATTCCAACACTATAAAACTCTCCTCTGAAATACACATGTACACAAAAAGTGTGACTTTCAACTCTTTTTACCTTCTTCCAAGTTTCTATCTCTAAGATTAAAATTAACCTGCTTTATTTGAAGATTCCTTGCCTCTCTTGTTTTATCTGGGCATTAAAAAACCCTGTCAATTTTAGCATAAGATGCCAACAATTGACAGGTTCAAGTGAGCTTCTGTAAAGCACTGATTTTCAAGCTCCAGAGTTGATTGCCTAGAGTATTTGTAGCATTTGTTGTTATTTTTAGATTTCCTGTTCCAAAAAGACTCAATTACCCTGGAAAGCTACAAATCCCTGCAATATCTTGTCATGTAGAAAACAAAAAAGCACATAATTTTTGAGAAGTGCTGCTCTGGGAAATAAGTGTTGGAGAAGATGGAATGCAATGCAAGCTGATTGGGCCTTTACTGCCAATATACTGCTCAAACCAAATGGTTCATGCTAAATTACCATCTGCTCCTTACATTTAAATTTACCAGATTTTAAAAGCTTCCATTGATTGTTTTAGCAAAGAACTTACACCATTAAGGAGAGTCAGTTTGGAAGCATGTCCTTTGGGTTAATTTGCAGTAAAAGTAACTGCATCTTAAGCAATTTGGTAATGTGCTTAACCTGCAAAAAGTGAATTTATGACAGAGAAGTCCAGATGTAATTTGGGATACTGAATACAATTGGTACAGTCTGAGCTGTTGCCTAAGGAGGCAGAGCAATAACTAGCAGAGACTGAAATTCTGAATGTCTCCAGGGGGGGGGCCTCCACCACCACTCTGGGCAACAATTCCAGTGATCTAGCACCTTCAGATTAAATAACTTTTTCATAATATCTCATAATATTTCATAATCTAAATAATCCCTTTTGTAGCTGAAAGCCATTACCTCCTCTGGATGGANCATCTAAAATATAACAGAGAATGTCTGCTGGGGATAGATTTCCTAAATTCTCACTAACATTATCCATGAAACCTTTAATGGGTTCAGAAAGCAAGAATCTACATTTAATAGTTTATTTAGACAGTGCATTAGATAAACACTATTAGAAGGTATTAGAAGAGATTCCAAACATCCCACGAGACACTGAGGATTCATGCATTTTGCATAAAACCTGCATCAGCACAGGAGTTTCTGTAGCAGCAAGCAAGCTCCTGTCAACAGCAGTGGGCAAGGAACAGCTCTAGCTACAAGCTGCCAAGGGGAGAAGCCCCTAAACACCACTTTGATGACAGGAACAGTTATCCCTTTGCCAAGTCAAAACCAGAGCAGGTGTTGAAGTCTCTGCATTCATGGCTATATACAATAAGCTTCAGACACTTCAGAGCAATCCAGAGAGGATGAGTGCAGAAGCATGAGCAGCCAGCAAGTAGCTGTTGTTCAGAATCCATGGATACAGCTGAATTTGACTACTGTTGCCACAACATGCAAGAGTTTTTACAAGTCCCTTCTCTTAGCTAATGTGTTCACCTACTCAAACTGACAAGCTCTTTAAAATAGAAGTTTTTCACTTTGACTGATTTGTATTCCCAAATGTAAGGAGTGAGACAGCAATGTCAGGCCAATTAATCATTTCCAGCCACTTTAAAACACTCACAAGCTACATGATTTTTCAGGTNTACCTCCTCTGGATGGATCCTGTCCTTCTGTCCTGTCCTTCTGGCACATCAACTGTACCACCCAGCTTAGTGTTGTCAGCAAACTGGCTGAGGATGCCCTCAGTGCCACTGTGTCAATAATGAAGATATTAAACAATACTGGTCCCAGCACAGACCCCTGAGGGACACCACTTGTCACTTTTTCCTATCTAGACATTGAGCCATTGACCACTCTCTGGTGTGACCATCCAGCCAATCTCTTCTCCTCTGAATAATCCACCCATCAAATCCATACCTCTCCAGCTTAGAGAGGAGGATGCTGTGGGGGGTGGTGTCAAAGGCCTTGGCAAAGTCAAGATAGATGATGTCCACTCATGCAGTTGCTACAATATGTTATCTACATATGTTATCTACAATATGAAGTGGAAACAAATCAAATACTCCAGCTTGCCTACCATATACATGAGGGGCAGCTCATTTATGTGCAGCTGTTGTCTGAGAAGTGTTAAATTGATGAAAGAGGAGTAATGACTAAAGCTTTATCCAAATGGATACAAAACTGCTCTCCCTTTGAATGCATTTTACTTACCTCTAATGTAATGGGGAAAAAAGCCCACACCTTTAAATGTACCCAGGCACATTACTGTTGTAATTGAAATAATCCAACATTTCTATAGCAGTGTTATTGCCTTAATGGTAATTGCTGGTCATGCAACTTGAAAACAGAGAAGCTATTTGAACATAATCCTGGTTGTTCTCAATAGTAATTGGTGTAACTGGCCATTTATTACAGCAGCAAATGGGAAGACAAAAAGAAAAGGGTATTCTATTTTAGTCATGTACAGCCCAGAGTTGATAACAAGATGTTTGCAACACAGAAGTCAAAAAGATCTTATTATAAAAGTAACAGAATTCTAGTCAATAATCTTTAGCTAGTAGAAAACAAAACCAAACCACAGTTATCCCCCTCTATCAGACAAATGCAAGACTATATAAGATTTTTTGGATGTGTCACAAATAACCAGTTGGCTGAAATGAGTTTTAGGATCTATGATCCTGAACAAGAGCCTGTTATGAGAANTATTGCTCACCCAACTCTGAAGAAAAGACTCACAAGTTGAGGCTGTAGCAAGATTTCTGTAGAAACAACAGCAGCACTTCAGGACCTTCCCAAAGGTGCTGAGCTGTTATCAGTCTGTAGCTTCTCAAATCTACACCACATACATTTCAACTCACACTCCAGCAAGACTTCTTTTGAGAGAACTGGTTTAAACAAAGAAAAGAACTCACTGAGGAAGCTGCCCAGCTGTTGTAGTTGTGACTGTCCAGTTCTTTGGTAACTGAAGATGCATCTACAATGGCAGCAATGAGGTACAAAACAAAGGCACTTCCATTAAAACACAGCCCCTGTTGATAAACCAAACATCACTAATTAATATTCACATGCATGTTACCATTTTCCATTCCAACACTATAAAACTCTCCTCTGAAATACACATGTACACAAAAAGTGTGACTTTCAACTCTTTTTACCTTCTTCCAAGTTTCTATCTCTAAGATTAAAATTAACCTGCTTTATTTGAAGATTCCTTGCCTCTCTTGTTTTATCTGGGCATTAAAAAACCCTGTCAATTTTAGCATAAGATGCCAACAATTGACAGGTTCAAGTGAGCTTCTGTAANACAAAGAAAAGAACTCACTGAGGAAGCTGCCCAGCTGTTGTAGTTGTGACTGTCCAGTTCTTTGGTAACTGAAGATGCATCTACAATGGCAGCAATGAGGTACAAAACAAAGGCACTTCCATTAAAACACAGCCCCTGTTGATAAACCAAACATCACTAATTAATATTCACATGCATGTTACCATTTTCCATTCCAACACTATAAAACTCTCCTCTGAAATACACATGTACACAAAAAGTGTGACTTTCAACTCTTTTTACCTTCTTCCAAGTTTCTATCTCTAAGATTAAAATTAACCTGCTTTATTTGAAGATTCCTTGCCTCTCTTGTTTTATCTGGGCATTAAAAAACCCTGTCAATTTTAGCATAAGATGCCAACAATTGACAGGTTCAAGTGAGCTTCTGTAAAGCACTGATTTTCAAGCTCCAGAGTTGATTGCCTAGAGTATTTGTAGTATTTGTTGTTATTTTTAGATTTCCTGTTCCAAAAAGACTCAATTACCCTGGAAAGCTACAAATCCCTGCAATATCTTGTCATGTAGAAAACAAAAAAGCACATAATTTTTGAGAAGTGCTGCTCTGGGAAATAAGTGTTGGAGAAGATGGAATGCAATGCAAGCTGATTGGGCCTTTACTGCCAATATACTGCTCAAACCAAATGGTTCATGCTAAATTACCATCTGCTCCTTACATTTAAATTTACCAGATTTTAAAAGCTTCCATTGATTGTTTTAGCAAAGAACTTACACCATTAAGGAGAGTCAGTTTGGAAGCATGTCCTTTGGGTTAATTTGCAGTAAAAGTAACTGCATCTTAAGCAATTTGGTAATGTGCTTAACCTGCAAAAAGTGAATTTATGACAGAGAAGTCCAGATGTAATTTGGGATACTGAATACAATTGGTACAGTCTGAGCTGTTGCCTAAGGAGGCAGAGCAATAACTAGCAGAGACTGAAATTCTGAATGTCTCCAGGGGGGGGGCCTCCACCACCACTCTGGGCAACAATTCCAGTGATCTAGCACCTTCAGATTAAATAACTTTTTCATAATATCTCATAATATTTCATAATCTAAATAATCCCTTTTGTAGCTGAAAGCCATTACCTCCTCTGGATGGATCCTGTCCTTCTGTCCTGTCCTTCTGGCACATCAACTGTACCACCCAGCTTAGTGTTGTCAGCAAACTGGCTGAGGATGCCCTCAGTGCCACTGTGTCAATAATGAAGATATTAAACAATACTGGTCCCAGCACAGACCCCTGAGGGACACCACTTGTCACTTTTTCCTATCTAGACATTGAGCCATTGACCACTCTCTGGTGTGACCATCCAGCCAATCTCTTCTCCTCTGAATAATCCACCCATCAAATCCATACCTCTCCAGCTTAGAGAGGAGGATGCTGTGGGGGGTGGTGTCAAAGGCCTTGGCAAAGTCAAGATAGATGATGTCCACTCATGCAGTTGCTACAATATGTTATCTACATATGTTATCTACAATATGAAGTGGAAACAAATCAAATACTCCAGCTTGCCTACCATATACATGAGGGGCAGCTCATTTATGTGCAGCTGTTGTCTGAGAAGTGTTAAATTGATGAAAGAGGAGTAATGACTAAAGCTTTATCCAAATGGATACAAAACTGCTCTCCCTTTGAATGCATTTTACTTACCTCTAATGTAATGGGGAAAAAAGCCCACACCTTTAAATGTACCCAGGCACATTACTGTTGTAATTGAAATAATCCAACATTTCTATAGCAGTGTTATTGCCTTAATGGTAATTGCTGGTCATGCAACTTGAAAACAGAGAAGCTATTTGAACATAATCCTGGTTGTTCTCAATAGTAATTGGTGTAACTGGCCATTTATTACAGCAGCAAATGGGAAGACAAAAAGAAAAGGGTATTCTATTTTAGTCATGTACAGCCCAGAGTTGATAACAAGATGTTTGCAACACAGAAGTCAAAAAGATCTTATTATAAAAGTAACAGAATTCTAGTCAATAATCTTTAGCTAGTAGAAAACAAAACCAAACCACAGTTATCCCCCTCTATCAGACAAATGCAAGACTATATAAGATTTTTTGGATGTGTCACAAATAACCAGTTGGCTGAAATGAGTTTTAGGATCTATGATCCTGAACAAGAGCCTGTTATGAGAATCATGTAAAAATGTGCTGTTGAGAGGTACCACGAGCCAGGTTTGTCCAAACCACAAAAAGGGCAAAATTGTTCTGTAATTACATTAGCTGCTTATCTGATTTGCATTAAGTGCTGAACTAAAAGCAAATTATTACATGGCATGTAAAGAGTCCCTCTTTCAGTTCACAGTATTGATTCAAGTAGGAATATCTCCTGTTTAAGTCACAGGGCCAGGTCTGTTAGCTCAGAGACAGCAACAGCCTCATTCTTCATGGGATGTAATCACTACAGGGAAAAAAAGAGGCCACTGTGCATAAATATCAGTCACATTCACATTATTAAAAATCAAGTCACTACAACTGCTGAACAATACAGTGAAACATCAGAGGAAAAGTGTTTTTAAAATGCCTAGGTAGTTTGAATGTTAAACCCTGCAGTTAAGCAGCCACACAGTAATCAGAGAACCTGCTAAAATCCCAAGTACAATTGCATAGCTACACCCACAGAATACATCAATATTTTATTCCCTTCATAACCCAGCAAATCTGAAAGGACAAAGAATGGGTGTATTTACCACTGTGGTCCATGGCACCTGGGGGATCCTGGTGTAGGTCATTGTCATGTAGATGATCAGAAAGAAGAGTGTGAGAACCCAGTAAAACACAGCTACAAACATCACCCAGCCAAAGGCTGGATAGAGAAAGTATTCTGTCCCAGCTATCAGGGTCCACACCAGCAGCCCCAGAACCTGCAAAAGACATGGAAAAGAAAGAAAACTGTTACACAGACTTCAGACATTTGTTCTAGGTGAAGAACAACACCCCTGCATTCACACAACCATCTAATGAGGTGAGTTGGGACTCTACCCTGACAGACACTAATCTAACAAAAACCAAACTGGACTGGCACCACAGCCACAAAACTCATAGGACCTTATTATCAGTCTGGGGGGAAAAAAAACCCAAACAACTCTCCCTTGACCCTGAATCTGCCTGTCTGTTCATATTTAAGACATGATAAAATACATGAACCAGATTTTAACATACTCTTCAGTCTTCTCTAGTGTTAGTGTTAAATGATCAAAACCATAGAAAACCCAAACAAACAAAATCAAACAAAAAAAAAACCAACACCAAAACCTCAAATCCCACCCCCTACACTTTATTGGAATTAGATATGAGAACTAAAATAGTTATATTTGAAACAAGGTGCTTCCCTTTCTGCTACCTGGGCCATGGTGGAACTGCTCAGAAGAAACAGAAGGAAGACAAAATTAAAGTTGCTGAGCCTTTTAAAAGCCCATTTACTTTTCTGTTGCAGTGTTGAACACAAACACTAATGATAAATCTTTAAACACTACTACAAGACAATTTATGCCCATAAACACAAGGTCATTGCAATCAGCCCTGATCACTTTCAGCACCTAGGTGGCATCTGTTTGTTTTTATTTCAGTTCATGCTCCAAACTGCCACCCAAACTTAATTCAGCCCTGAATTTGTTGCCCTGTGTGTTCACATAAAAGGAAGCACAAATGGGATTGTTTTTGGTCTTGTAACAGAGAAGGCACAAAAAGGTCTTTGCAAGAGCGTTTTTCCCACCGGTTTCCAGAATTTAGCAATTTCTTTTTAGTAGGAAGCCCTGGAACTTGCTCAGACTGGGATAAAAATTCCTCCTTCCCACAGCGCACCAGGGGAGGGCAGCATTGCCCCAAGAACAGCTCCAATGGCACTCACTGGCTACTTAAAAATAGTCACTATTCTTAAAATTATCACTTCAGCACTGCTTCCCATAGCTCATTTTAATTCCAGGTCCAACAACGTTTTACTACCAGTAGCAATTCAGTTAATAACGCCTGAAATTGCACAAACTACCCACAAACATGTTAAACCCCTCAATTTTAGTGGAACAGCTTTAAGATTAAACTATCTTGATAGACTGTTTAGCTAATCAAATATGATTTTCTTAGGAGAAAAAGTTTCTTTTCATTGCGCCCATCCACTTTAGTCCAAATTTAATCATCCAGAAATTATACTAATGAATAATTGGACTCATGCTTGATTAGTAATTATGAAAGATTTATCCTAGATCTGAGTATGTAGTAAAATACCAAGAACAGAAACTTCAAGATGAAANGTGCATAAATATCAGTCACATTCACATTATTAAAAATCAAGTCACTACAACTGCTGAACAATACAGTGAAACATCAGAGGAAAAGTGTTTTTAAAATGCCTAGGTAGTTTGAATGTTAAACCCTGCAGTTAAGCAGCCACACAGTAATCAGAGAACCTGCTAAAATCCCAAGTACAATTGCATAGCTACACCCACAGAATACATCAATATTTTATTCCCTTCATAACCCAGCAAATCTGAAAGGACAAAGAATGGGTGTATTTACCACTGTGGTCCATGGCACCTGGGGGATCCTGGTGTAGGTCATTGTCATGTAGATGATCAGAAAGAAGAGTGTGAGAACCCAGTAAAACACAGCTACAAACATCACCCAGCCAAAGGCTGGATAGAGAAAGTATTCTGTCCCAGCTATCAGGGTCCACACCAGCAGCCCCAGAACCTGCAAAAGACATGGAAAAGAAAGAAAACTGTTACACAGACTTCAGACATTTGTTCTAGGTGAAGAACAACACCCCTGCATTCACACAACCATCTAATGAGGTGAGTTGGGACTCTACCCTGACAGACACTAATCTAACAAAAACCAAACTGGACTGGCACCACAGCCACAAAACTCATAGGACCTTATTATCAGTCTGGGGGGAAAAAAAACCCAAACAACTCTCCCTTGACCCTGAATCTGCCTGTCTGTTCATATTTAAGACATGATAAAATACATGAACCAGATTTTAACATACTCTTCAGTCTTCTCTAGTGTTAGTGTTAAATGATCAAAACCATAGAAAACCCAAACAAACAAAATCAAACAAAAAAAAAACCAACACCAAAACCTCAAATCCCACCCCCTACACTTTATTGGAATTAGATATGAGAACTAAAATAGTTATATTTGAAACAAGGTGCTTCCCTTTCTGCTACCTGGGCCATGGTGGAACTGCTCAGAAGAAACAGAAGGAAGACAAAATTAAAGTTGCTGAGCCTTTTAAAAGCCCATTTACTTTTCTGTTGCAGTGTTGAACACAAACACTAATGATAAATCTTTAAACACTACTACAAGACAATTTATGCCCATAAACACAAGGTCATTGCAATCAGCCCTGATCACTTTCAGCACCTAGGTGGCATCTGTTTGTTTTTATTTCAGTTCATGCTCCAAACTGCCACCCAAACTTAATTCAGCCCTGAATTTGTTGCCCTGTGTGTTCACATAAAAGGAAGCACAAATGGGATTGTTTTTGGTCTTGTAACAGAGAAGGCACAAAAAGGTCTTTGCAAGAGCGTTTTTCCCACCGGTTTCCAGAATTTAGCAATTTCTTTTTAGTAGGAAGCCCTGGAACTTGCTCAGACTGGGATAAAAATTCCTCCTTCCCACAGCGCACCAGGGGAGGGCAGCATTGCCCCAAGAACAGCTCCAATGGCACTCACTGGCTACTTAAAAATAGTCACTATTCTTAAAATTATCACTTCAGCACTGCTTCCCATAGCTCATTTTAATTCCAGGTCCAACAACGTTTTACTACCAGTAGCAATTCAGTTAATAACGCCTGAAATTGCACAAACTACCCACAAACATGTTAAACCCCTCAATTTTAGTGGAACAGCTTTAAGATTAAACTATCTTGATAGACTGTTTAGCTAATCAAATATGATTTTCTTAGGAGAAAAAGTTTCTTTTCATTGCGCCCATCCACTTTAGTCCAAATTTAATCATCCAGAAATTATACTAATGAATAATTGGACTCATGCTTGATTAGTAATTATGAAAGATTTATCCTAGATCTGAGTATGTAGTAAAATACCAAGAACAGAAACTTCAAGATGAAACAAAGAAATTAAACATCATTAAACGCTGTAAAGTATTGACAGCCTTGTTATTTAGAAAGATTTTTTAAACAGAAGTAGACTTTGTCATGCAAAGCACAAGACAATGAAAAAATGCTCAATACTAAATTCAACACAAGAAGATTGATTCAGTTTGTATCATGGATTATTTCTGACGAGCCAAAACTTCACAAGCAGCACGTTATTAAACAGGAAAATTCTGAGGTTAGATGAAGCCACTAACCTTACATGAACACATGACATTAACTAGAGCACTGGCATTCTCATGGGTCACTGGTTTGGTTTTTTTTCCCAGTAATTTTCTAATCTGGTGTTATCACCTCCCTTTCAAGATCATTTTAATGTTTAAGCAGCTGTAGATCTCACAGGTATTCCGAAGAATTGCTCTGAACGTGTCTTTATCTGGCCCATCTCCACAGCAGAACAATTCATCTGAGCCATTAAGATGCAGCATGGGTGTTACAGATTTATATTCTCCCCCAGTTCTGGGTTCATATGCATCATAACTTTGATGGGTTGGATATTAGAGCACATCTGACATTTGCAGTTAGCTCTGGATACTCTTCCTGCAGATTACTGGAGCCGACAGCCTGAAATAATAGTTCAGATTACTTGATTAGACCAGAAAAGGTCAGCTCAGCTCATGGTCAACAATTCTCTCTGTGTGTAGTTAAATGAGATGGCAAATGGGTTTATTGCATATGTAAACATATGCAAGAAATTGATTTAAAGTTCACACTGGCTGTCAGCATCTACAAAATACCTAAGGAGACAAAGGCACAGAGACATCCAGACGAGGCTGCTGTGATTAGCTTGTCTCCTCAGCATGTTAAATACCCAGAGAGCTGCTGCAGTGTTAAAAGCCTGTCTCACCATATTTTACATTCCATGTTTGTTGTTCAACAGACCAGTGCAAACTGGGTGATACTTGTGCATTTGCTGGAGCTGAGAATGCCACTTTTCCTGCTGATTTGACAGCAAACCTCCCCACTGGGGATAACTGGGCTATATTCAAATGACATCCCAATAAGGCAGAATCTGGCAAGTGAATGGCAGGTATCCAATAGTATAAAGTAAGGCCCAGCAACTGCAATGCCTGGGGAGTGCTCCCAGAAATTCAGTGTGCACAGAGCACACAGCTACTTGCACTGCTTCGGATCAGCTGAAAGACAAAGGAAAAAGCTTCACTCAGTAACTGGGAAAAGCCTGGATCTCATGATAACCAGGTATGCCAGAGTGTATTAGTATTTGATTTTAATTTATGAGCAAGTTAGAATATGCTTATTTAGATTTAAAGGAGCATACTACAATTCTGGCAAAAATGACTCTGAGAAAGGAAGGAAAAAGCATCAAGAAGAGTGAAGAAAAGTATGCATGTGGTAGTCAGAGAGAGGGGATGCTGGGTGCTGAGACTGTTAGGTGCTTCATCAGCTGGGTCTAGTCTTTCAAGTCAGGTGAGAGGTAGGGATTTCACTTGTCAGCACATGATAAAGGCAAACACGGGAAATCTGCTTATTGCACTTTCTGATTTCACCTTGGACATCTATTTTGTGGTCACTTGCCTGCTGCTTGATCAGGTATCTCCAATACTAGAATGCATTAATATGTCAAACCTACTAATGCATACTTCAGCAGTTGGCAGGTACCATAAAAAGCAAATAACTTTGTAGCAAAGTCCAATATTATTGACTGTGCAGGTTTAAAATTAGATGCTTAATTGCATATTCAAACTCTTAAATAAGTGCCATAATTTTTCTTCAGTGCCAAGAAATTAAAAAGTATTGGACTATTTAATCACTTGAAAAAAATGCTTTCTTGCTTAGATGAGACACATCGTGTCTCATGTCACTGGTACAAGTCAGCAAGGAATGAAAGCAGGTGTGAGCTTGAATCTGTGTGTCTGTTCCTGCTTTTTGAAGCAGCTTAAAAACTGCAGAGCTGAATTTGTACTTGCAAACTGTATTTTTAAAAGGTTATCATGTAGTGACTCCTCCCCAGTGATGCTGGTGTTAAATCCTGCAGCATTCATCTTGACTGGTTAACCAAGCAACACAGTCATGTTTATGCATCTCTTTCCAAGAAAAAACACCAGTCTGATTGTGGCAGAACTGACAGGGAGAAAAACCCAAGGCTCATCTAGCTGCATGAATATATAATATTAATAACCAAACAAAAACCACACACACACAAAACACCCAAATCCAACAACAACAAAAAACCCACAACAAATGAACTCCAATATTTGGCACATCTGCCTAAAGCTTTCCCTATTCCTTATCCTAGAGATGCTTCCTAGGACCATTTCAGTTCTCTGTACACAGAAGTATTGTAAGATTCAGAGAGATTTGCTACTGGCACAGGTGGAAAATACAAGAGTAGTGCATTTCCAGCAGTAATCTCCTGTATTCCAGCCACCTGAACATGGACAGAATCCAGCAGACATCTCTCCTCTCCTTCCTGAGAGAGGATATACACAACTAGAAGAAACAGACCACTCTAAATTATTGCACATTGTTATTTCACTACTAAATCACAAGTTAGGAGCTACCTCAGCAGCAGCACAAGCAATCTACACGGATCTCAATCTCCACCTTTTTCCTCCCTTGGCTGCTCTCTGCAGGCAAAAATTCCCCAGGGAGTCTTCCATGGGCAGGAAGAGCACAAACATTTCTCCAGCCTGCTCCCTGGGCATCGAGATATCCACAGAGGGTGGGGGGTAGAAGGAAAAATTTTATTTAAAGATAAAAAAAGGGGGGGAAAAAGGGCATTCTGCTTCTATTGTTCTTGCAACACATGCCCAGGACAGTCAGTTGTACGAACAGGAAAATTAATTGTCTTATAATTGACAGATTTAGATTTTTTATTTTTTTTTTTTTTTTTTTTTTTCTGCTCTATCTCAATGAAGTAAATAAATGTCTGCAGACAACGGCTGTGGATCCGAGTTTTGGTGCTGTCACAGGAGCTCTGAAGGACAAGAATTCCTCCTCCTGGCACTAGAGGGAGCACAAACATTGATTTTTTTTTTTTCGGAATGATGCTCTGGGGGCATCCATTGGGACGCGGGGCACAGACCGCAGAGGGGCGACTGGCACACAGTGCCCAACCCCTGCAGACTCAGAGGGACTGATCTCCTAAGGAATTAAACTACTGGAGGCAGCACATGCCAAAAGATGCTTCAGAAATATATCCTCAATAAAGGCTGAACTCTTACTTGACAGTTTAGTCTCAATCCTATTACAAACTACATGGAAAAACCTCCTGAGTCAGGCCTGGGATGGGTCAAGACCTGCTGGCAGACACTGCACTGCAAAGGGAAAATATTCCAGAGTGAGAACTCAGACCAAGCTTCAACAGCTGATGAACCTTCAGTTTCTCACAGCACCATGGAGCAGGGAAGTCCTCCCACACTTACCCCAGTTCCCCTGGAAAGAGATTCACACAGAGGTAGAACCAGCTCACAGGGCTGCCCAAGAAACTCTCAAATCTCCTTGGGAAGAGGGGAGAGAGGGATGCAGTTAGTGGCTGGCATGCAAGGAGGCACCTCCTTTCTCTGCCCAGGCTGGGTGATACTGCAGAAAGACAGTGCCTGAGCAAAATGCAACAGCACAGCCCTGTTAGACAGCACTAAAAATTAATAAATCACAAAAGTGGTTCTCTCTAAACCTCCAGGGTTGACTCCACTGACTGCAGGGCAGCTTGTGAGACGTGTTTTGGCTCATTGCAACTGACAGCTGGTGAAATAACTCAGTGTGAGGGGTAAGGAAACTGTCCTGTCCACCCCAGCAGCTACTACAAAGCTCAAATGTTGCTTCACCTAAGAAATATGTGTGGAATGTGTGAGGATCAGAGCTAACAGCAGTAGCACAGACCAAAAGCAGGTATCTTAAGTTAAAAAAAGCAAAAAGATGTTTTCTGGAAAACACAGACTGTCCCATCTCCCATCAAAATTGTTAAATCACTATAAAAGAGATTTTTTCTTACTATTTCTGAGGTAGTTTTGTGTGAAAAAAATAACTAGAGGTTGGGTAGTGGCTATTTAGAACGTAAACAAGAAATATGATTGTGCTTGGGTTGTAAATTTTGTCATTGGGTTGTAAATTTTGATCCAAAATGTCACAGTGGGGGATTAGAAACTGTTAGGAAAGGAATAAATAACAAAAAAAAAAATCCAGCAAACAGAAGCTATCTCAGTGCTTTCCAAACAATGCAAGATCCCTCTCTGCTTTTCCTGCCTTCTAGCAAATGGCATGGTTAGGATTTTCCAGAGCAGAGCAGGATCTTGCTCTGTGTGCTGGTTCTCACTGAGTTGTTCAGTCTCTGATAATGCCTGATACTAATACTGGTCTAAACAGACCACAGACCAGATCCATTAGTCATTGTTACTAACTTCTGCTCTTAATTAACATTATTTTCCTGCAGAAGACCCTGGCAACTGACTACCAGAAGCATTACCAGAATGGGATGGATGACTACGTGGCACATCAGCCTCCTTTTAGTTTCTAAAGTAATAATATGGGGAATAACATCCAGCAGTGATGAAGAAACCGTCCTGAATTCTAGACTGATAAAATCTGTTTTCTCCACGGAGCAGCGGTTGATCATTAACAGGTCATTAAAACGTGTACAGAGCATAAAGATTGGTCCTTGTCCCAGGGCACTTTCCACATTAAATGCTTTAAGGTTTGCAAGCTGCATTCGGGAGCTCAATGCTCTTAACCGATGCTTGTAAATTGTAATTTAACTCCTGTGATTAGCCTGGGGATCTGCAAACACACAGACACGTATATAGGCTCCTAGGCACTATGCATCAATTTAGGCACCCTTGCTAACCCATCGTGTTACCTAGACACAGAATCATCCCCCACGATGTTTATTCTTTGCCAAAAACACCTTTAGGAGGAATGTATACTGTGTGCTGGGCCTGGCCCAGAAGGATCTGCAGGCAGGAGCTGCTGGAGCTGCCAGGAACACACCAGGCACTGTTATCAGCAGCTCCATCGGGCCCACGGGGCGATGGGAAAATCAAAGAGGAGTGGTGCAAAACGCCACCAAACAGGCTGTCCTGAAACACCTCCCTCTCTGCCAGGGCACCCAGGGAAACAGGCTGGAGATGGTGACCTCCACACTGCTTGAGCTGTAAACAGGACCTGAATGCCAGGAGCCTGTCTGGCTCTTATCGAGGGATCAGCAGGGATGTGTATAAAAGCAAAGCTGCTGCTGCTGCTGCTGCTGCTCCCTTTTCCTTCCACTTCAGCAGGGCCTGGCTGTGGCAGGGATTATTCCCACCACCTAACACAGAATCACAGATATTAGGGGTTGGAAGGGACCTAGAAGATCATCTAGTCCAACCCCCCTGCCATAGCAGGGGCACCTAGACCAAGTCACCCAGGAACAGATCCAGGCAGGTCTTGAGTGTCTCCAGAGCAGGAGACTCCACAACCCCCCTGGGCAGCCCCTTCTAGGCTCTTTCCCCTCACTGGGAAAAAGTTTTTCCTTGTGTTTCCCCTAAACCTCTTGTGCTCCAACTTGCTCCCATTGCCTCTTGTCCTGTCACTGGATGACATTGACAACACCTCCCCAGGAGGGGCACCTGGCAATGCTGCTGAATTCAAATCCACCCTGCTGACAAGAGCTGGGAGAAGTGGCAGGGCTACAGCAAACACAGGGGTATCATGGAGCTGGGAATTCCTCACTGGAATTCCTGCTATGCTTTGCTCTTCAGCAGCAGACAGCAAAATGTAAGATAATGATGTATTGGTTCCAAACACAAAATAATCTGCCTTTTCAGTTACTTTCTAAGGAAATCAGTACTCAACACTGCTTTCAAGTATGAATTCTAAACCAAACAACTACAAAGCAAAACAGTCAGGCAGAGACACCCATTTCTTTGTTTCCAGGTGGTTGCTTTTGCACAGCCTCTAGAGGAGGTTTTCTTAGGAGAAAATTATCTTGGAGATTCAGCACAAACACCATCAGATTAAAACTAGAAAATAAATTCCATGCTCCAATCATTTCTTTTCAAAAGCCTGCTCGTAAACCATCAAGACAAAGTTAAATGGTTTTGTATTTAGCATTCAAATATTTATGCTTTTTTGAGCCCTGCAGCTGATTGCTTGGAGAAGTAACACAAGCTGGTTCTCTAACCAGTCCTGTCCCTGGAGAGGGAGAAGAGCAGCAAAAATATATCCTAGATAACCTACATGACCCCCAACTGACCTCCCAGGTTAGGGTCTGAGAGGAGAGGAGGAGGCAGGTGACAAACACAGGGGATTTTTTCCAAGGAGGGCTGCAGGTTTTCAAGCCAAATAGTACAAATATATTTCTGGAGGTAAAAAACATGAGCTAACCCTCATGCTCTGAGCAGGATTTCTCCTTTAGAGAGCACACACACACACACACTGCAAGTGCACAAGCTTAACCTGCTGCCCGCTTGTACCTTTGGGAAGTATGTTCTGAGGACATGATTTCGTTTGCATGAAAAAGAAATACTATTATCTTCAGTAAAATCTAATGCTCAGTAATATCTTTTGACTCTTTCTTTTATTATTTAAACTGCAAAAAAGCTCAGATGTAGATTCTGAATTCTAAAAAGACAGGGTCATATGGGTCTGTCTGTGCCTTCCCCAACACAGCTATTTATTATTATTTTTATTACTACATCTACCATTGTTATGTAATGGAACAGGATGGTAGGAAAGGTTAGCTCTTTTTTTTCCTCAAACATATACAAGTGAGAAGGGTTTTTGCCTTGATCTTGTCTATTCTACACACACTTTTCCTTTGGAAGGAGTTTTATAGCACTCCATCTTTCCTTCTCCCATCCTCCCTGAAGGGACACAGTTCCTGAGGGTAGGAAAATACCAGCTTCTCAATAAATGGCAATGGTTTGCATCAGTTGCTTTTAACATCTGGTACCTGTGTCCATGTAAAATCCACGTACCCACAAAGAAAAGTCATTCTGCTGTTGTTTGCACATTAATAAAGTGAACAACTTAAAAAGAGAATTCCCAACAATGGTTTCTTAGGAATTAGAGCTGATTATTTATGTAGTCCACTTTGTTTAAATGGTGTCTACATTCCTCAAGAGAACAATGCTGTACACAGCTGTTTTATTAATAATGTTACTGGCTCTTTGTTGCTATTTTAACGTGGCCATCTTCCTGTTAGGCCATGTAAATAGAGACATCTATAATTAGGGAACACAGAGCATTGTTTCACAAATCTTGAGCTTTCTGTTTCCATGTAACAGCTATTACTTCTTTGGGAATAACTTTTTTTTTTTGCTCTATAGCTAAAATCCACAGTGGTAAAGCCAGATATGATGCACTGGAAAAACCACTGGGAGTATCTGCTGAGAAAAGCTATTGGTGCATTCTACATCCACTGAGACATAGGGAAAATATTAATTACTCATTCAAAAAAAAACAAACCCAAAACAAACCCAAACATTTTTAGTACCTTAATTTCCAGCTGAAAACCACAGAAAACAAGTGTTGTACAATAAAGAATCTTATCTCACTGTGAGACAAAATCCACTAGTCACCAGAAGGTGAAACAGTTCCCCTTGCCTGAAAAAAAATAATGCACAAGATAAGTCTGCATCCAGATCTGTTATCATCTGACTATTCAAAATTGATTGTACCTCTGACTATTTCTATAGCAAGTCCCGAATATGCAAGTCCAACTCCAGGAATCATTTTCCATTAAGGATTTTACAAATACTGATCCAGGTGTTGCAGAAGCACCTCAACAAGAGGTACATTTTTCCTTTTCTGGCAAAACTTTTCCTTTCCTGAACACATCTTGTATTAACACCATAGAACAGCAGCATATATATATATAAAGAGCCATACTTAAAATTGTTGACAAGACACAACCAAATGATAATCACAGATATTTATGCTGCTCCTCATGATGAACTAGGGGGTACCCTGGTTGGTTTTTTTTTTTCCTCTTATTTCCTTCTTTCTCATGGTACTAGTAGAAAAAGTTTATTTTGAAGGAATCATGAACAGGGCAAACTCACAATTAAGTCTGCAATAGTATCCTATTTCAGGCTTGTTACCATTGCCCCACAATTAATTTATGGACAAGTTTAGGGTCCAACAGCAATTTGAAGATGGAAGATTATATGCAAGTGAAAATACTAATGCCAAAGAAAAAAATCCATTGGACAAACACACAAATAGACCCTACAGAAAAGCTGTGATTTTACCATGTTAATAACTTTTATTTTTAAGGTTCTGAAGAGAATGAGTCCACAAGCCAGACTTCCCACAGCCTGTCTGCTCTCCACAATGAATATTCAAGTGGCATGTGCAGAGTAAGAGAACAAAGTCAAAAGCTCCATGGGATACCTGACACTTGAAATTCAAACTATTGAAGTCATAAATTAAGCATATGTTCCTGTGTGTGAGGCAGGGTAAAATGTTCTCCAACTGCTTCAATGGGTCTTGTGTAAACAAAGAACAGAACAACGGGCTACAAATGTCAGCTCTGTAGTAAAAGGGGGGGAAAAAAAAAGAAATCTCAAATCAAGAAATACATTCAGCACCTGAACCCGTTGGATTATTCAGATTTAAGTGAGTTGAAATGATTTAATATTCCTCAAATGTCTGCTCCACTATCCTGCCAGAGGTTGCTGCCCTGCAAGGGTGCCTGTGTACAAAGCTGCTGCTGAAGTACTGCACTCCACCTCCCAGGGTATCCAAGGTCAACAAATCACTGGGCTGGGGTAAGTTGAACTGCAGTGAACAGTGAGGCATGGAGACCTTTTCAGGTGTCTGTGTTTAAGAGCCACCAGCCTGAAATGAGAACTTCTGTATTTGCATTCTACACAAACACAGGGAAGCCAAGGAGCAAGCAGCAACAAGCCCTTCTGAGATGCTGCTCTCCTCCATGCACTGGGGCTGCACTGGCCCCAGCCAATGGATTTGGGGCTTTGAGTGCTCTCTAAATCTGATTTTCCAATACAGTTCACAGAACTGCTGCAAACTACAGGGATTACTATGGATTAGTGGATCTCCCATGTCTGAAAAAGTATAGAGCAATTACAGCTCACAGTGGGACATTCTCGTCCCACCTCCTCTGCAGGTTTCTCACTTTCCTCTGTGAGATGTCTACCCACAGTCCTAAGGAGAGGCTGGAGTTTTGTCCTAAAATTCAGGTAAATCTCAGTAGGAGATCAAAACAACAATCCAAAGTACAAGCACTGTGTGCTCTCCATCCCAAACAGCCTCTCAGGGATCAGGTCACAGCCCATCAGGGTTTAAGGTGATGGGAACTGCTGGTGGTTCAGAGGAGAAGCTGTGACCTGACCTGGCAGGCAGCTGGCAGTACCCAAAAATACAGCACCTGACCCTGTGGAAGGCTCCCTGCACCTGACCAAATCTACTGGCACACTCCCTAAAGCTGCAAGGAGAGCTCCAGGCAAGGCAGCAGAAGCCAAGGAGCTGAGGGGTTACAGGCTGAGGACATGCTCTGATGGCAACAGGATCCTTCCCACCAAAGGGGTTCTTCTGAAAAGCCCAAACCCTTCCCTATACTTCTATTTTATACCATTCCAAATATACACCAGCAATTAATTCTATTTACTTAGCTAACTTCCACACCTTTCTCTGGCTTTGGATCACTGATTTCTTCTGCCCAGTAATTTCTTCCCTAGAATGACAATAGTGCAGATACAACAAAGAGGTGCTACCAGTCTTTGTTCAAATAGTCTTTGTTGGGTATTTCAGCTATTTGCCTCCTGCTCACAAGTTCCTGTTTTCCCACTGAGGGAGGAAGGGAAAGCTGGGAGTCTGTACAGTGATATGGCAGCTTTTTGTGTGCAGTCAGAACTATTTAGTACATTTTTCCCCAAAAGCATGATATTACTAGCTTCAAATTAGAGAGAGAAAATTCAAATTAGGAAAAAAAAAAAAAGGAAAATTATTAAAATTATTTAGATAATTAAAAAAAAAATCTGACTAAAAAAGTACTATTTTACAGGTACTCCATTCTTCCAGCTACCAGTTATTGCTATATCAAAATACTTAAATGCACACACATTAAGAACTTGGCCCACTATAGTGAACTGTGCACAAACACAGAGGTATTTAATGCCATTTCCTACTGCTGACAATATTACAGATCTCTGCAAATAAAACCAAGACAGCAGAAAGGCATTAGGCCAGTGAAAGACATCACCAGCTGTGAGCTTTGCAGGCTCTCACAAAGGGGAAAGGAAGAACAAGCAGAGTGGTTTGCCTCTGACCCAGGAGAAGGAATATGCCATTTGATGATCCAGTGGTCAGGCAGGAGCACACTCATTTGTTGGACTGAAGACTGACATTTGTGATGCTGAGCTGTTTTGACACCTTGCCTTTCAGAGTGTCATGAGGTTCCCATGAAGTGGATGTAAGAAAATGACCCGTGTTTCAGGATGAGGTAAAAAAATTATCAAGTAAAAATAAAATCACCAGGTAAATTAAACATTTGGGATATAAAAGGGCCTGTCCAGGGAATGGATTTGAAGAGCTTCTGCTTTTATCCTCTACCAGCTCCTCTGTTCAAGACAAAGAAAATGTGCATATGAAACAGGTAAACAAAATGGTAGCACAATAGTGCTTTGGAGGAATTTAAGGAGGGGATCTTGGTAAGAGATGGATTAACTGGGCCTTTCATCTTGCCACTGGCAATTTTAGCACAGCAAATCAACACAAAAAGATAAGGTTAAAAGTGTTAATTAGGCTCCTCCTAATCTCAACCTAATTTGACAGTAAATATTTCTCCCAAGGGTATTGGAGAGGAAAGGTTTTAAGGGAGGGGATCTCTCTCATTAGACTAATCCATGAAGCTGGCAAAGTGGGGAAGTTTCTGGGCATAAACTTTTCTTCAGCACTGAATAGAAGAACAACAGAAGCAGCCCCTTAACCAAAAGCTAACAAGCAGATAGAAAACAACCACCAGAAAGGAGCTGCTGAACTTCAGGAGACCAACAAACACTGGAGGAGTGTAGAGCCCTGGCAGTAGGAAGGCTTTTCATGTTCTGTTTCTTTTGAGTGTGGGTATGTTTGGGGGACTGAAGTGGGTGAGAAATGTGCAACAAATCAAAATGTGATTCTCTGTAGCAATGCTGTTTGTATACGTTAGGACTTAGGCAGATTTTGTTCCCATCAACTCATCTGGACTTTATTTGACCCTCTTCTCAGGGTCATCATCTTTTTGCTATGCATGATCTAAGTAATCTTACAGAAACTGCCACAAATCAAAATGATGTGTTCCTTTAAAATGCACTTTTTCCCCTTTTTTAACAATCTAAATTTAAGAGGTTTTTTGAAATGAAGCTCAATTTTTGAAGTGAAAATTACTTCAGACATCAGTTGGTTTGGGATTTGGTTTTTTTTGCTTGGTTGGGTTTTTTCAAGGCTAGCATTCCACTGTTCAGCTTAATAAGAAAGTGACAATTAGATGTAACCAAGCTTGGAGAATTCCATTTCATTTATTGCTGTGCACTCTGTTTAATTTTAACTTGACTTGGTAAAACACTTTCAATGAGACCCCATCTCACCTTTAACACATTATCTTGATTTGCTTACTTCAGGCAAACATTTCTTAGCTAGTCCTCTGTCACTGCAGAAAGAGAATGTCATGCTCTTTGTGTGGAGTCTGGTCGTGTTTCATGGCTGTCAAAGTCTAGAAAGAAATCCCAAGTTTGAACAAAATGTTTGGAAGGTTTATTCTCCTGGCTAAGATTCCTACTCTTTTTGCTGAGAAGATAAACAGAGAAAACTCCTGTAATATATTGAATAAATGAAGATGTAACTAGTAACATAAAAAGTTGTTGATGGTTATTCCCCTCTTGCCAAGTCTCATAATTCAATTACAATTCTGCAGGTCTTTGTCTTGTCTATCCATTTTATCCATTTTTATCCAGTGGTTTTATCCATTTTCAGATGGAGTTCATAATTCAGACAGAAAACACACACAAGAGAGGCCATCTCTTCCAGGGGGTCATTACCTTACTCTTGCACTCTGCCTTTTCAAGTTGAGTCTTATTAATATCTACTCTAAACAATAAAATAAGGATTGTGGTTTTCCAAAACTAAATATACTGGTTTGTCAATGACAACTTTCTCTCCAGTAGGAATTTTATTTGGCATCCAGACTCTGACATTAGCAAAACTCTGTGCATTTGGAGAAGAAAAAAAGAACACTGATAGTGTATTCCTTGTGCTCTGCTGTATCTGAGCAATACCACAGGGAAGGAGAAATACTTTCATCTTGGAGGTCAACTGGCAATCCACAGGAGTAAATACCTGTTGTAACTGTGTTGTACAGTCCAACAGAGAGGCCTTATGCACACAGCAAGGCTTTGAAAAATAAAGCAGAAAACCCACCAGGGACCCTGCTTTCCCAGGCATCCTGAATTTCTCATAGTGAAGAACTTTTCAGCCTTTTTCTAAAAATCTTTCATTGAGGTCATAGAATCATGGAATCATTTTGGTTGGAATAGACCTTTCAAGTCCTACAGTCAACCAAGCACTACTAAGTCACCACTAAACCATGNTGGACTGAAGACTGACATTTGTGATGCTGAGCTGTTTTGACACCTTGCCTTTCAGAGTGTCATGAGGTTCCCATGAAGTGGATGTAAGAAAATGACCCGTGTTTCAGGATGAGGTAAAAAAATTATCAAGTAAAAATAAAATCACCAGGTAAATTAAACATTTGGGATATAAAAGGGCCTGTCCAGGGAATGGATTTGAAGAGCTTCTGCTTTTATCCTCTACCAGCTCCTCTGTTCAAGACAAAGAAAATGTGCATATGAAACAGGTAAACAAAATGGTAGCACAATAGTGCTTTGGAGGAATTTAAGGAGGGGATCTTGGTAAGAGATGGATTAACTGGGCCTTTCATCTTGCCACTGGCAATTTTAGCACAGCAAATCAACACAAAAAGATAAGGTTAAAAGTGTTAATTAGGCTCCTCCTAATCTCAACCTAATTTGACAGTAAATATTTCTCCCAAGGGTATTGGAGAGGAAAGGTTTTAAGGGAGGGGATCTCTCTCATTAGACTAATCCATGAAGCTGGCAAAGTGGGGAAGTTTCTGGGCATAAACTTTTCTTCAGCACTGAATAGAAGAACAACAGAAGCAGCCCCTTAACCAAAAGCTAACAAGCAGATAGAAAACAACCACCAGAAAGGAGCTGCTGAACTTCAGGAGACCAACAAACACTGGAGGAGTGTAGAGCCCTGGCAGTAGGAAGGCTTTTCATGTTCTGTTTCTTTTGAGTGTGGGTATGTTTGGGGGACTGAAGTGGGTGAGAAATGTGCAACAAATCAAAATGTGATTCTCTGTAGCAATGCTGTTTGTATACGTTAGGACTTAGGCAGATTTTGTTCCCATCAACTCATCTGGACTTTATTTGACCCTCTTCTCAGGGTCATCATCTTTTTGCTATGCATGATCTAAGTAATCTTACAGAAACTGCCACAAATCAAAATGATGTGTTCCTTTAAAATGCACTTTTTCCCCTTTTTTAACAATCTAAATTTAAGAGGTTTTTTGAAATGAAGCTCAATTTTTGAAGTGAAAATTACTTCAGACATCAGTTGGTTTGGGATTTGGTTTTTTTTGCTTGGTTGGGTTTTTTCAAGGCTAGCATTCCACTGTTCAGCTTAATAAGAAAGTGACAATTAGATGTAACCAAGCTTGGAGAATTCCATTTCATTTATTGCTGTGCACTCTGTTTAATTTTAACTTGACTTGGTAAAACACTTTCAATGAGACCCCATCTCACCTTTAACACATTATCTTGATTTGCTTACTTCAGGCAAACATTTCTTAGCTAGTCCTCTGTCACTGCAGAAAGAGAATGTCATGCTCTTTGTGTGGAGTCTGGTCGTGTTTCATGGCTGTCAAAGTCTAGAAAGAAATCCCAAGTTTGAACAAAATGTTTGGAAGGTTTATTCTCCTGGCTAAGATTCCTACTCTTTTTGCTGAGAAGATAAACAGAGAAAACTCCTGTAATATATTGAATAAATGAAGATGTAACTAGTAACATAAAAAGTTGTTGATGGTTATTCCCCTCTTGCCAAGTCTCATAATTCAATTACAATTCTGCAGGTCTTTGTCTTGTCTATCCATTTTATCCATTTTTATCCAGTGGTTTTATCCATTTTCAGATGGAGTTCATAATTCAGACAGAAAACACACACAAGAGAGGCCATCTCTTCCAGGGGGTCATTACCTTACTCTTGCACTCTGCCTTTTCAAGTTGAGTCTTATTAATATCTACTCTAAACAATAAAATAAGGATTGTGGTTTTCCAAAACTAAATATACTGGTTTGTCAATGACAACTTTCTCTCCAGTAGGAATTTTATTTGGCATCCAGACTCTGACATTAGCAAAACTCTGTGCATTTGGAGAAGAAAAAAAGAACACTGATAGTGTATTCCTTGTGCTCTGCTGTATCTGAGCAATACCACAGGGAAGGAGAAATACTTTCATCTTGGAGGTCAACTGGCAATCCACAGGAGTAAATACCTGTTGTAACTGTGTTGTACAGTCCAACAGAGAGGCCTTATGCACACAGCAAGGCTTTGAAAAATAAAGCAGAAAACCCACCAGGGACCCTGCTTTCCCAGGCATCCTGAATTTCTCATAGTGAAGAACTTTTCAGCCTTTTTCTAAAAATCTTTCATTGAGGTCATAGAATCATGGAATCATTTTGGTTGGAATAGACCTTTCAAGTCCTACAGTCAACCAAGCACTACTAAGTCACCACTAAACCATGTCCCCAAACACCACACCTACATAGATTTTAAATAACTCCAGGGATGGGGACTCCACCTCTTCCCTGAGCAGCCTGTGCCAGGGCTTGACAACCCTTTCTGGGAAAAAGTTCTTCCTAATATTCAACCTAAACCTCCCCTGGTGAAACTTGAGGCCATTTCCTCATCATATCACTTGTTACCTGGGAGGAAGGACTGACTCCACCTCTCTCCAGCCTCCTTGCAGGTGGTTGTAGACCAAGATCTCCCCTCAGCCTCCTTTTCTCCAGGCTAAACACCCCCAGTTCCCTCAGAGACTTGTTCTCTAGACCCTTCAGCAGCTCCACTGGAAAACAGCAGAGTGAAATGCCAGGCTTACTTGAGTTATCTGGCATCCCATAGGAACACTGTGGTGGAAGCAGAAGATAAAAATCAGATTTTCCAAGGAAGCAATTAGCCAGGGAACCACCCTTTCTCTTTGAATAATCCTTTTCCTTACTCATGTCATGCCTTCCTCCAATAGTATATGCACCATATCCCAGTAACTCCCAGAAAAAAAACAACTCTCCTGTGCAATGACTGAAAAGACTGTGACAGTTTCTTGATAAAAACACTGTGATAATGCAGATTTTTATTGGATCCCAGTGTTTGCACACAATCCAATACTAAACCACCAATGCCATGCTAAACAAATTCTGGTGCTTCTTAATTTCCAGGGCCTTCAGCTATGATATTTTTAAATGGTTTTGTATGTGCCTATCACACACAAGCTCTTTGAAACAGAATATGATGTTACTCAAGCAGCAACTAACCAAAGTATGGTCAGAGAAGCTGCTTTCCCCACATGGCTTTTTTCCAGTCCTACCCAGCATTTTTCAATGGATTTTTTTTTTTTTTAATGATATATCCAAAGACCAACAACACCTTGCTGATCATGACCATGTTTACTTAGTTCACCTCAATTCTACTATATCTGATTTATTCCATCACATATTGGACTAGAAACATTGTGGCTGCCCTGACAAACTGCTGGGACTGAAATTGCTTTTGTTTTGCTTTGAAGATTTTTGCCTTTTGCATCAGCATCACCAGCACACCTCTACCTTGCAAAAATAAAGTGTAAACACTCCATATTGTGCTGTAACTTGGCAAAAATGCAGTGACACCCAGGATTGATCCGAGTTTTGTGTAGCAAAGTGATGTGGCAAAGCCCAAATATATACATACACACACCTATAAAAGCAGCATCACTAGAAACTGACTACATGGCACTATTATTCCCAGGAAAGAACAGCAGGCTGAATGAGAAGGCACTCAGAAACAGGGGCAACACACCTCAATTCCTGCTACACTTCCCATTCAGAAGGACTAGGAGTGTCTAAGAGAATTCTTCTGCATTTTGAGAATTGAGTTTAAGAATCCTTAAGCCATCAGTGTTCTGATCTTGCCTGTTGCCACTACACAGTTGGAAGAGGACAGAGGGCAGAGCAATCACACCCACAGGCTCCCAGGTATGCAGGAGTGCTCCCAGCATATCCTAGGGCAAGAGGTGAAAGGCATCTGCTCCTGCTGGAAACACTTTGGTCATGGTCGAGATTAGGAGTCAGAATTGGGGGTTTTTCTGTAGTTTGTTTTTGCTGTTTGTGTTTTGATTTTTTTTGTGGTGTTTTTGGTTTTTGATGGGTTTTTTTGGTTGGTTGGGGTTTGATTTGTTGGGTTTTTTTTGGATAGGCATACACTAAGATCCTCTATTTTGAAGTCTTAGCAGTGAGTAATAAATCAGTTCAGGGAGAAGGCAAGAATCTCAGTGCAGAAAGAGCTAAAAAAAAAAGAAATATCACATGAGAGAAAACAAACAATACAACAACAACAAGAATCATGAGAATAGGGACACAGACAAATCCAGGTTTTGCATTCATTTTAGGACAAAGCACATCATCAATTATCTCCAGTATTTGCTGTACCTGACAGGACCACTGTCCTCACAAGCAGTTCAGTTGCCATAGTGCAATTGCCCAGGGATGTGGGACTTCTGGGAACAAAAAAACCTAAACAAACACTCTTCCATAGCAGCTGGTATAGCTGGAAAAAAGGCAGTTTTCAGGGATGCAGTCCCAATCACTTTCCAATTATCTCATCAACCTGTGTTCTCAGCTCAGGAGTCACACACTCAACTACAGCAACAGGCTAAAGCCAAGTGCCTAGAAAGCTGCACCTATTCCATTAATAATAATGTGAGAACTGCACATTTCACCAACATACAGAATGCTGAATGCCAAAAAATTATTTAAATTTAGCTTTGGGTTGCATAAGAGGTACAAAAGAAAGATCTTTGTTTAGAGTTTGGGAGGGGTGAGGGAGAAGGAATGATGTTCACTACCCACCCAAGAACAAAGCTGATGCTGAAGTATGTCTTTAAAGCATTCTTCTCATGAAGACATGATGACTCTTCATGCATATTCCACCTTAACCTTCAGGTATGGAGAATATTTTGCATTTTTGCCCTTGTGGAAAATATCTGCATTCAGTTCCAGAGGCATTCTCACCCTTTCACCACGTCAGTCTTAACACTGTTCCTTGGAGCACGTTCTACACAACACCTTCCAAAGCTTCTGTTTGCTTGTGTCCCCCAAACTGTTCTCTCTTCCCAAAGAAACACCCTGATCCTGCCCAAAGATCTTCAAGGAAACAGGACTTTAAACAACAATGTGATCCTAGAGAAGGAGGGAAATCCTATAGCTGTGTGTTTCCACTACACTAAGTTGGAATTACAGCACCCAAAAAAAAAAAAAAAGAGAACAAGAAAGCTGACTTTCAGTGAGAGTTTTGTCAGATCAAGAGCAAAGGGGAGTGCTTTGCCTTTATATTGTAGGTTTTTTTATGCCCAGGAAAGTGAAGATACTGGGTGAAGTGACTGAGTAGCACAGTAAACTTATTTTCACTCTAAAATTCAAAGTGATCCAGTTTAAGACCATCCTTATGTACACCTCCTCTAGGCAAAGCACTTGATCAACACATCAGAAGGTGCTTCAGTCTTGTCAACTACATTCAAGCAGACATGCCACGACTGAAGTGAAAACTACATTATAAGGAGAAAAAAAGAAACAAAACTAGAAGAAACCCTCTAGATTTCCTGCAGAAGAAAAAAACTTGCTGCTACTCAGGTAAAGGAGAAAGGGGCTTTATGGAACTCTGAGTTTGAGGGCTGCACAACAACTGAGAGGGTCTAAGACTAACTGAAAGAGAGAATTGCAAAGAGAGCTTTAAAAAAATTAAATACAATTTGTCTTTCAGTTTTTTCACAGTAGACAGTCCTACTGTATTGCTTCTGGTTTTCTTAACATTTATATTATTTTACTGCTCACTTCATGCAAAACCTGAATATCTGTAAAAGATTTTGGTGCATCTCTGCTGAATAAAGATGAGATAAACCTATTGAACCAAATATTTGGACATGGCCAGTTTTCTGGGTTTGGTAATCTCAACATTTTCAGTCTGATATCACTTTCAAAATCTATTTAATATTTTGAGACTCACCACACTGTACTATAAGACTTTTCTCAATTAGCCAAGATATTACATTTGAAGAATGACAAAAGTTATCAAAATTGGTTTTGTTGTCCAGAAAAGTAATTTGGAACCAGAATTTTATGTGTTGACAATAATGTAAATGCAATAACAAACAACTTCCTACCAGGCTTCTATTTTAAGCATCTTATTCTGGGCATTTGACTCAAAGAATAATCGACATAAACACCATGAGGAAATACAACTGTAATTCAAATTTACTAAAATTTACACCATCACAAGCTTTCCCTTGCAGCAGCAAAACAACCTTCCCAAGCTACACAGTATGTGCTTTTGTTAAGGACAAAGAGCCATCTCAAGCATTAAAATTAAGAGGGCAAGTTTTAATGACAGACTGTATTTAGCAACCTACTGCTGTGAAGCAACAACCTGAAGGACTCAATGGCATTCTGCTAGAAAGTAAATATTTTTCTAACCACATCCATAGTAACCACAAAACTCTCCACTTCTACAAATAATGCTCAACTTCAGAAGCTGATTTAAAGCTCTGAGAAGGTATCACTAACCATCATTTTTCTTGGCCATAAAATTCCCAGGAAGAGAAATATATCGTTTTTCTGAACCATCATCATACACAAAAGAAACACTCCAAAGATATCTCTGGAAATTGACATGCTTGCTTTTTTTGAATAGATAAATCTTCCTTGGGGGGCAAGGGGGAGGCAGCTTATAATCTAGCAATAAGCATCAATTATCTTCTATAGGGTACATTTTTACTGCAGTGTCTACTCAGGTGACTGTCATCTGAATTAAAGACTTTATGTAACACTGCTTACATCTTATATATTACTTTTCACCAACTCACTGTGCCTTAGATTTATAACCATATTCCATGAACAGAGAAGTCATTCAGAGAAGTTAAAGGCCAAGTAAAGCCAGTGAACCCAAGGTTGTTGAGAGAAGCCTCTGCCCTGTTCAAACATCATCACTTCTATACAGCAACATGGAAAAGCTTCCACACACCAAAGCTGAGTTTTGTGCCAGTTCCCAAAGAAATTCAGTGGCATTTTCTGTTTTGCTCTTTACACTGAAATAAACAGAACCCAGTTCTTTCCCAGTAAGTAGCAGGGAAATCTTGCATACTTTCTGGTGACAGGAGCACATGGAGAAGAAAACAAATCTGTCAGCACCAAGTCATTTAGCTTGGACTTGTGGCTGCCTCTCTGTCATTCACACCAGATGTGTGCAGTGCTGGACCAAATGGCATTACCAAATTCAGTGGAACCTTTGGGTGCCTGACACCATTACTGCTAAATATCAACCCCATCCCAGATGGATGCTGGCTTCAAAGCAGCTACAGAAAGGACAGATGATCCATCAGCAAATCTGGCTTTCTGTGAAGCTAACTCGTTTTGAACAAATTGGAAACAGCAGACAGACAACTGAGTTAACCCAGCACACCAGAGCTTTGCAAAGAATCTCTTAGTAGGAGCCATTAAGATTAATTTACTGTTAAACCACAACCTCAGTGCAGCAGCACTGCTTGCTAGTGCACGTGGAAATCCATGCAGCAGTTTATTCATCTTCACAGCACCCAAATTAGGGAGGTAAGAGCAAAACCTGATCAAGATCCTTTAAGTGACTAGAAGATTTAATTAACGTGGTAACTTTGTGCTTTTCTGTTCTCTTTGGCTGAAGAGCAACACAGATTTGCCCTTTGCCTGCAGAGTGAAGATAGCTCAAGTTTCAGAGCCAGGAGTCACACTGCTCTCCTCTCACTGCATGTTGCAGTTGGCCAGCAGCAATAATCAAATATTTACAGTGCTCCACGGTGCCAACTCTCTGAATTGTTAGCACTGTTGTTTAACACCTTTAGCTCAGCTGTACCATCCTATCCAAACGAAGACAGGATCTGGCAGATGAGCAGCTGCAGTGGTGCCAGGTATTACCAAAAACAATCCTCTGCCCTGTCCAACTTGCAGATGTCACCAGAGCAAAGGCAGAAGCAAAGGTGCTGTGCTCCTGAGCTTGGTGCTTAGACTGCAAGTGATCTAGCAGGCTGCAAACTCGAGACTGAAATAGACACATCTGAGTTTGTCCCATTTATGTTTTTTCCAATTTTTAGCAGAAGGATTGTGCTGTGAGCTGGGACATCCCTGCTGAGGGTCAGAAAGATCCTGGAGACCCAATCTGTGCAGGGAAGCTACAGCTTTCAGATATATACAGTATGCAACTCCAGTACTCCTGAATATGCACAGCCAATGTTGAAATAGAAACACTGCATAAAGCTAGTCATGCTCACTTAAAACACGTTTTCTCTCAGAAGACTAAACACCAACAGAAAACAACCAACAACAGAAACAAAACCAAAACAAAACCAAACAAAACTCCCCAAAGAACACACAGAGCTGGTGGAAAAGGTCTGACCAAAAAACAATGCCAAACACATATATACACACAGATATACATAATCTTGTTGATTTTAGTAACTTGTTTTATTTCAGTTCCATATCAAGGTCATATTCACTGATATTATTTTCTTTTCTTTACTTCTTTACCTGCTTTAAAATAAGTGGCCTTAAGAATAGGAAATATTTCTTCAGCAGCATGTAGCAATACTTCTGAAGGACTTTGTATTACTGACCTCCATTCTCCCAAATACAGCATCACAAATCACTGTAAGTTCATTTACATCCCAGACTTCTATCAGCTCCTTTGAGCTGGCCAGGAACTGCACATCTTCACACTGCAGTGTGTGCCTGTAGTGCAAACACAACACTACACTAGTCTACAGTCAGACTGCATTGAGGTTCTTTCCAAAGCTGGTAAATAAATATCTTCTCTCTTAAGTTGTTAGGAAACTTAAACCAAAGCAGGCTCAAAATGTCAGTATTAATGCACTCAAGTATCAGAAAATGGTGGCTGAAGAATCATCTTACAGTTATCCCAGGAGTCAGGAATGTCTGATAGGAAACAATGTGCACCTAAAAACCATCCTCACTCTGTTGAGGACAGAAAACTACAAACGTATTTTCAACGGTCAACACAAAGTAGAAAGAACACTTCCAACAAAAAGTAAGCAACAGCCTGTCCATGTCCTGAGGCCATGCAGCTCATGTAGTATTTGAATCCAGGCTGAATATACCACATTCCAGAAGGAGCTGGGAAAAGCCTTGGGCACCTCTCTAACAATATGTCTCAGATAAAGTACAATAAAGTTCATAATTCTGTTGCAAGCAGAAACTAAAAATAACGTTTAAAAAAAAAATAGCAGCCTTTTCTCTCACAAAGGACGATTTTATTTGCACATTTACCACAACAGTCAGTGAAGTATCCCGTTATTTTACAGCTGAAACAAGCCTAAAATCACCTGAAGATTGCCAGAATTCCCCACCAAGGCAGCCTACAAGGTACCAGCTGGCACCATCACTTGCCCACACAGCAGCCACTCTCTCTCAGACAGCAATGTTCCTGCCTGAGGTCCTACACTGCACATCTGCCCAAAGCTTCACTTTGTTATTTTAACTCTGAAGTCAGCAAAATCAACACTCATTCCACTGCTCTGGTGAAGCACAAGGTTTTCAAGACTTGAAAATGAATCTGGTCAGATAAATTAATCCTCCCAGCATCATCAAAGCAAAAACATCACACAGGAAAGTCAACACATGAGTTGTGGCCACCATCTCTTTCAATTACTTGGTTATTAATAGCGTAGATGAGAGGACTTAAAAGAAAACGTATTATTTGTAGGCAGAGATGCTGCAGATCTCTTGTTTAACACACCAAGAGCAGCAGTCTCACAGAGGGATCCCCGTGGGCTGGTGTTTCAGGGGCAGTCAGCAAATAAGTGAGTGACTCAACTCCACACTGCCTCAACTCCTCTACATTGGTTTACACTGCCAAAAATAGAATTGCTACCCAACCCAAAAGGTTCTAGCTCATATCCCACTCTGCACAGGTGTAGCTAATAACCAAGAGCATATGGAAATGGTTTTTTTATTGGCCTAAATGAAGGTAAATTGCCTAATTAACTCCCACCTCGGGGTTATCAGCACTGTGAAGTACGAAGCATATACAGCCAATATAGTTGAAGAAAAACCTCCGAAAATCAGCCGTTTGTCTGCCAAAAACTCTTCAGCTCCGAGAGCTAATGCAGGAAACTAGAGAATGCACGTACTCTGCATGACTCTTGCATCTGTGGATAGTTCCCCTCGGGGCTGGAACGTGGTACCCCCCCCAGCCCTCGTCCCCAAGCCTCCCTTCCCACCACTCCACCTGCCGGGACCTGGCCAAGCCGGCCCGAGCCATCCGAAGCCGCATCAGGTGATGAGCTGGGGGGAAACAGCCCAGTATCCAAAACACAGCCAAAACTTTCCACTGTGATAACTCGAAACCCTGCTGAGCACCCTGCGCCGGCCCGACCACCCCCCTCCACCGCCCCCCATCCCCACCCCGCTCCTCCAGAGCCGCCGCGGGTCACTCACGATCTCGGTCACCATGAGGAGCCCGGGCAGGGTCCGCAGAAACTCCCTGTCGTAGGCGAGGGTGCTCGAACTGGCCGACAGGTTGGTCGTGAAGGAGCTGCTGGTGGTGGTGACCGTGTGGGACCGAGAACGCGGCGGCTGCTCCTGTGGCGGCGGCACCGGCGGCTCCATCGTCGTCCCCGCGGAGCTGCCCCTCGCCTCCCGGCCAGCGCCGAGCGGGGCGGGGGGACGGACGGAGGCGGCGGGAAAGGCGCCTCGGCCACACAAAGCGGTGCTCGGCGGAGCCACGGGGCAGCACCTCGTCTCAGAGCGGGGGGAGGGCTCTCAGCGCCCAGCCCCCGGCGGAGAGGCGGGTCCGGTGTCGTGCCGCCCTCCCGGGAGTCCGCCCAAACACGCCCAGGGCGGGGGCGGCTGCTCGCTGAGAAGGAGGGGGTGCACGGTGGGCTCGGAGTGTGCGAATGGTACTCAGCGGAGGGGTTGGCCCCTCTCCGTGGGCAATGTGAAGCTCTGAAAGCATCTCCCGACCTCCCGCACCTCCCCTGCATCCGCCCCCCGCGGGAAGCCGCCCCTCGGCCTCGGGGGTGAGCGCGGTTCGGGACCGGCCGCCGGTCCTCTCGTCCGTCTGGGCTGTCGCCCCAGGGCGGCTGCCGGCGATGCGAGTTGTACTTGGCACTGCCATCGCTCATCTGTGGCTCTCCGCTGGGAGAGGAGCCGCCCCGAAGTGCCGAGGAGCGGGAACAGGCGGCCGGGTGGTAACACAGACCTTTCGGAGTTGGAAGATTTCGCTGGTGTGAAAGACTTCTTTTAAGTAACGAAAGACAATGGAAATGGAAAGCATGAGGTCATTATTGGCTTACTACCTGACTGTTCCCTAACCTGTACTTTTTGGTACTTTCTCAGTTATGTTGCCTGTACAAAATAAATAAATAAAGCTGAGTATTTTCAGAGCTTCTAAAGTCATCTTCATTCCACAAAACGTGTAGTGTTTCCACAAGAAGCAAGCAGGTTATGGGATTTTTTTCACTGTCAGAACTCTAATTAGCACAGCATTTGCATGTGGCACCTCAGTAAAAATGCTGTTCCCCATATGTCTGGTGGTAATTGTCCTCCTGTTGTTTACCACTGCTCTCCTACTGGCTAACAAAGGATAGATTTTGTTAGCAAAGGGACTGAATCAGCTGGGGAGGAAGGAGGAGAATGGCAGAATTTCTCCCAGAAATATGGGAAAAGTGAATTACCCAAAGGAACTGGTTCTTGGGCATAATTGTGCCTCTGCCACAGTGTGTGTTGCAGCACAGGAGCTTCTTGGAATGTGTGTCTGTTTTGGGCTCTGCGGAGCTTCTGTGTACTCAGAGGCACCAGTGATTTTTAAATTTAAAATGGTAGAAGAAATATGACAAGAGTTTTGCAAACATGAACTGAAGGTCATTGGAATAAAATGCCAGCTACACAGCATGATGTGATACACAGATCATCTGATTTCACTCTGAGGAAAAAAGATCCCTAGCAACCTACACACTGAAACCATATAATACATCTCAATTGTGGATGAGGAATTTTACACTTTTAGGCAAAACTGTCATGTTTTGTGGAGTTATCAGCAGTTCTGTATTGGTTGCATTCCTATTTTGTCCTTTTCTCTCAAAGAAGAGCTGAGATTTTTAAAGGAAGAGAACACATCTGTGCACTGGGCTCTTTAAAGACCTCCTTCAACAGGCTTGCAAATTAAAAGTGCTTTATCTGATAGTTCAGCACTGACAAGCTTCCTTCCAATGCCAGAGCCCCTTTGAGTTGCTGTTCATGAGGACCCGTTGCAACAACATTGCTTTTCTCTTCTGAAAGACTCTTGTTTTTTCAGTTTTCCACTTATAACATCAGTAAGTGAAAGTGAGTAAAAGTTGGGCTACAATTTATGCCAATTGCAAAATCATCACAAATTTCAGTATGGTTTGAGCCATTCACATCACTTTCTCTTTGAGAACTGATTTATTTTTCCACTGGATGTATATTTTTGTTTATGTTTGTGTTTCCAGGACATTATTCAGTAGTCTCAGTTTTGTTGCTTAGTGCAAAAACTCTGTATTTATTTTTCTCCCTAAACTTCCACAGGTCATTGTTGTTTCTCTTTCAACTATCACATTCAGAGCAATGAATTTCAATGTGCTTGGGCTGCACGTTCAACATTTAACCATACCAGGTCCCGTGGAAAAATAATAAAAAAGGGAACTAAAAACATTGGGAAATTGTTATTTTCTGGTTCAATTATATCAAATCTATTAATATAGCTTAAGTTTTAATGTCTGTTGTAGAGGACTTGTGACTAATTCAACAAGAACTGTGCACATGCATTCAACAATTAATTAAAGAAAGGGCAAACACTCCAGAAGCTTTTCTCTATCACTGACATTCCAGGAAGCAAATCTCATTCTTTAATTTGACAGCATAACACTTTACATTTTGAATGTTAATTTTGAGGCTCTCATTTTTTAGTTTGCATCCTTGCACTGAAGGTTAGAACTGGAAAACCTGCAGGGACTGTCTGATAGTAGCTTGAATTTTTTTTTTTTACATGTAGATAACATCAGAAGCAAAATAATTGAATGCTGCTGCTTGAACAATGAACCTTTTATTACAGACCTACCAAGAGAGAATAAGGCGGCCCATTTTCTGTAATTTTAAATTAACCTTTCAATGTAAGGACTGAGGTGAGGCTGTTAAACAGCAATTAAGACTGTAACCTCTGTTTGTCAGCTACTATAATGAAATAAACGGTGGTTAGAAAAAGAGATGTGATGTGGTGAAGCCTTTTAATGTAAATGTTTTAGCAAAGGAAAAATATATGATATAAATATCGTCAGGTTTCAAAGTAAAAGGGCATATTCCTGAATGTCTTGGATATCTAATTAACAGATTCTTCCATTTAAGCTGGTTTGGTTCTCAAATCCTGAGGTATCAACATTTTTGAGATTACTGAATGAGCTCTCTAGAACTACCTTCTTAGCAACCATCTGGCCAACTGGAAGAGCTAATTAAAGTAGTCTCACAGACCCAAGGAGTGGAGCTGACTGGAATTTCCTGAACTGGTTTTCTGCTTTTGAAATACAGCTTCCCTTCCCCCCACCCAAATCCTAGAATTTTCAAATGTAAAAGTTATCTGGACTTTTTTTTAGGTAAGTAAAAACAAGCAAACATAAAAGGAAAGGTGATTGAGATTTCAGTCAGATGATCAGATTTCAGTCAACAACAAAAAGTGACTGTTTGAAACCAACTTGTGGTTTAAAAAGTGATCTAAGTGTTCCAAAAAAAAGCCAAGGAAATTTATTCTGAAGAGGACAAGAAAGGAATTGTACTTTCCATGGAGCCTAGGTCACATGTAAGGAATATGGATTCATGTCGGATGTCTAGGACAAATATTTTCACCCTTGACATCCCACTGTCCTAATGTGAGGGTGAGATATTTTTAGAGAGCTTTAAATCACAAAGCGTTGGAATATTTCCTGATGACTTTTTGGAAGCAGCAAAGTCTAGGCTTTGAGCTACAGCAGTATTTACATAAATAATTAATAACATAGATTACTCTTTGGTGGCTTATGAGTGCACTGAAAAGCTGATTTATTCTAACCCAAACCACTTGATTTGTACTTTAGTGGTGACGTGTGCTATAGGCATGACTAATGATCCATCAAGGCAAAAGACTCTTGTACATGAACCAGTACCTTGCAAAGTAAAGATGGTTTTCATGCCTGAGATACTTGGATCTTCTAATATTGCTGCAACACCCCAAAATTCATTAAATTCATTCATCAACACAACATCAATACCGATTGAAACTACAGCCTGAGCAATGACAGTGCATGGGGTTTGAGCATCAGATACTGTGGTGGTTGGACCTTGGCTGGATACCAGGTGCCCACTGAGCTGCTCCATCCCTCCACCCTCCTCTCAGCTGGACCAGGGGCAAGAAAAATAAGATGAAACTTGTGGGCTAAGACAAAAACAGTTTAATGAAGAAGCAAAGCAAGGCTGTGATGGGAAGTGAAAGAAAATAAAGATTTAATCTCTACTTCCCATCAGCAGGCTCTGTCTGGCCCTTTTCAGGAAGCAGGGCTCCAAACACATAGTGATTGCTTGGAGGACAAGCCAACATCCCCACCTCCTCCTCCTTTTCCTAGCTTTTATAGTTCAGCTGATGTCATATGGTCTGGAATATCCCTTTGGTCAGTTTGGGTCAGATATCACTGAATGTTAGGGGTTGGAAGTTGTGTCACCTCCCAAGGTCTTGTCCACCCCATCTCACTGCAGGGGGAATGTTGAAATCAGCCTTGGTGCTGAGTGAGCCCTGCCCAGCAGCAGCCACAGCACGGGGGTGTCACCAGCTCCTTTCCAGCTCTCAGTGCAAAGCACAGCACTGGGAGGGCTGCTGTGGGGAAAATTCACTCCAGCTCAGTCAGACCCAATACAGGTACAGAAGTTACTGCCCTAATGCTGAGCATGCAAACTTTCACTGGTTTTGTTCTACACTCATTTTCCCTTTTTTTTTTTCTTTTTCTTCATGTGAAGTTTACTTGAATTATATGGACAAAGACCTGACTGCAGACATTTTACCTACCAAAGAGCAGTCTCAGAACAGACACACTGCCATACAGAGAATGAACTCCCTGCTGTGAACAGTCATATACTGACTAAGATTATTTTTGTTGTTGTTGTTCCAAAACTCATTATCATGCCACTAAGTAGACTGTTTGGTGCTAGAGACTGTGCTAAGAAGAGAAATCACAAAGTACATAAGCCATGTATTTTCTGTGCATTAGCCTTTCACCAGCTGTTTTATCTACTCTGGGAATCTAAAAAGCCCTCCCATCCCTGAGACACAACCATACCTTGATACCATGCTGAGGAAAAACTGCTTCATTCCTCCAGAGCTGAGTTGTATTTAGAACACCATCCCTGCCCACTGTACACATAAGCATAACTTCAGGGCAAAGAGCAGATCTGCTCAAACTGAGACAAGAGTTCATAGTGAGAACTGTGAGGTGTGTGTACAAATCTTCTCAGAATGGGAGCTGTGGTTTTCATACTCTGGGCTCAGCGACTGTAAATCTGAAATGCACCTGCAGAGTGGGACTGGTTTGTAGTTCCCAAGCTGCTCCTCAGCTCTCTTTCTCCTGCAAGCCCAGCTCCAAGTGCAGATGATGGCCAAGCTTTCTCACACACTGCAAATCATGGGAATACTCGAGAGTGTTCAGTGTCATGATATGTGAGGAAGGAGTTTCTTCTGCCCCTGAACATTGTCCAGGCAGGCTGTCCCTGAGGCACACTCATAAATACTTTCACTGGGGTCACCAGTCATCTGCAGACCTTTAAATACTACTGTGCTACAAACACATACTAGTGGTGACAGAACCTGGGGATAAAAACGTTTACACTGAAGGCATTTATGTTTTCCAGTTGTTGAGGATGGTGTTTGCCTAAGTGTTTATGTAAATTGCAGCAGGTAATGTTTACACAACACCCAAACCCAGTGCAAAAGAGCTGGAGGCAAAGATCACCTTCAACTGCTTCTACTGTCAATGTCATGTTTGGTTTCAGATAATTAATGAACAACTGAGCAACTCCACCACGGGTTCATCACAGGATCATCCATGTTTAGGGAGAGAATTTACAGTCACCTCATAACTTCTGCCATTAGCTCGCTTGCAGGTTTTATTAACCTTTATCTTGCTCTGCTGTGGTTGATATAACACCCTGAAACATGCCTGACACCTAAAGTGCACATTATATTAGCTTAAATTATTAGGAGGTGACTTGAGCTTGCTGTGTGTGCATGTACACAGAGGGAAGGCTTCCAGTAGCTGGCAAGCAAAAACCTAACTGACAGCTGAAGCTGGGCAAATTCAGGATGAAAATAAAGCATCTTTCTTTGGGTTTGTTTGTTTTTAAACTTATGTTTTTAATACAGCATAATTAGCTATTTGAGTAATTTATTAAGTAAAGCAGTAGACTGTTCATCATTTCAAATCTATGGATTTATTTTAAATACACTCTTTACCAAGCTTACACTGATAAATTTTGTGATCTGTATTAAATGGAACATAACAAGAAATTACCTGAGTGATTTAGGAAACCACATAAATTAATCCCAATTCACTCAATTTAGGAAACCACAGAAATTAATTCCAATTAATTCCATAAAGCTACAATCTCACTGATGCTTTAGTCACCCAGCTGAACAAGATACATGCAGCAGCAATGGCCAGCACATCACCTCCTTGTCCTGAAGCAGTAGCAGAATAAAGGACCTCACTAATCTCACTGGCTGGGCTGTGTCTGGACAAGAGTTGGGTAGTGAAAAGGCTGCACTGGGGAAATCAGTTTTATGTGGCTGGGCTGTGAGGTTTAAAAGTGGAAAACCCTCATCTGGAGGAAAAAACCAAACCAAAATAGTGGGATGACTGGAGTGTCTGCTGAGCAAGGCAGCAGCTGACTGGGGAGAAGTACCAGAGTGTAAATCCTTTTAGCCCCCCAGGTAAGGGGCTGAAGTGGAGGAGAGGAGAGTTGGGAGCCTGTCAGGAGAACACACAGTGGAAGGAGAGGGCAGAGAAAGTCAGGCAGATTTACTGCTCTTTGCACAGCTGTTCTGTTAGTATGGGATAAAAACATTTGACATATCCATTAACAGAAGGAGAGCAGAATTTTAGCAGAGGAACACATGAGACCACTTAATGGTCTGAAATCTCCAAGTGACTGAGTGGTCTGGTATCAGTATTTTCAAATCAGCAGTTTATCTTTGCAAGAAAACCAGTGCCAAAGGACTTCTAAGAATACAAAGAATAAAATGACCCTATTATTTGTATTCACAGCAGTCTTAGCCTTGAAACAAAACCAATCTCCCAAGCACAAAACACAGTGAAGATCAACTCAAAGCAGGCACCAGATTTTTAGACTATAGAGAAGACTCCTTCTGACTATAAATAACCACCAGATGCTTTCACATCATTAGTGTTACAGACATGCACAAACCAGCAAGCAAAGCCACTGATACCTGGTCAGCATCATGCCAGTGCATGAAAAAATAGCTGCAGTGATGCAAGACACTCAGTGCATTCTTCAGCTCTAGGTTCCTGAAAACAACTATTGCAGGAGAAACAGGAGTCTGGAGAAACAGGAGATGAAGAGAGAATTTCTCTGTGATGCCTGCATGTGTGTGGGGAACAGAGTGTGGTGTCTGCTGCCAGTCTAGCAAAACCTTCTGAGTTTTTTAACAGAAAAGCCAAATTTTGCTAAATTTCTCAATTCACCTCATCTGCTTTGAAAATGGCAGGTTTGGGCTGTGTGAGAACAGTGTATGGAGCAGTCAGAGGATGGATGGTGTGTTGAATTTTGGAGGGCCTGGGATTTTCTCAGACCAAAGGCTTGTATCATTTATGGCATGTCTTGAGTAAGCTTATCCTGTCAAGTCATTTATCACCATATTAACTAGCCTCTGAGAATGGATAGTGCTTCTTTGCTAGTGAGGGAAAAGATCATTTCAGAAGAAAGGAAGGGATTTTAGGAGACTGGGAGAAGAGCTGATAGGAGTTAGGCTATCTAAGCTCTTTAAACCATGAGAAAAACCTACCAAGAAGGGCTTTACTAAATGCTTATAGTGCAGCTAAAATACATCCTTTCTACTGAGGGCAGCCTCATCTAGGCATTTAAATTATGTGAATTGACACAGGCCTGTATTTTGCAGTGTTAGATTTGGAGTAAGGAGAGGATGCTGTGAGATGGATGTGTCTCTGTCTCTATTTACTAATATTGAGGTTAATAAAGTCTGTCATTTCTTTGTGAGTGTCTGGCTTAATATTAACTGTGATACAACTTTGACATGAGATTTGTTATCACAAATGTCCCTATAATCCCCACAGTTAAAAAGCTTCCTTTCCTATGAACTTTGAGGTTGTTTCACCTTAATGTTCAAGAAAGTTCAGACTCCACTGGAAGTACTCACTTCAGTGGGGGTATTTGTAAGGTCGGGTTAGTCCATGTAGCTTTTTTCTACTAAGAAGGTATCATCATTTCACAGGAATGTGATGTATACTGCATAGTGCATACAGAACAAGATCCTACCAATAATAAATTAACTAAAGTCACACACTTAGGAATCTTCTCCATACCAACAGTGCTTTGATTCACGTGAGTTTCCATTTAGGTACCAAGCCAACCTTTGCAAACACCGTGGCTCAAGAACATGATGAGCTGAAAATGTGGAATGGGTCCAGTGAAAACCTGCCCCCAGCATTCCTCTGGATATGTTATGCAGTGTTGGAGGCTACTCCAAGCATTCGTGGTCGTGCACCCAAAAGTCACAAATGAAAATCTTCACATTTCTTCAGATCACCGATGCTGCAGTGAGTCACTACACAGGAATGAACATGGCACAACAAGATTCACAGAAGACATTGTGTTTCTTTATCCTCACAGTTGTAGGATTTTTAAAAATATGTTTTAAAGACTTCAACTTGTTGAATGTCATGGATGTTCTCTTCTTTTTGTTTTTGATGGCAATTGCTGCAAGATCTCTCTGAAAAATGGCTAATACCAATCCATCTTATGAACATACATGTTATTGTAAGCTGATAATTTTAACTATGTAGAACTTCTTGAATGTCAGGAATCATCCCAAGGAACTACTAATGCACAAATCTCAGCTCTTGCCAACACTTAACCATTCATACCTTTTAGCTGCTTGATCATTAGTAGCTCAGAATGACCTGGTCACAACCTGACAATTAATGCAAAGTTCTAGCAGGATGTAGAGAAATTGTTGAACGTTAGATAGCAACAAGAGAAACATGAGGATAGTGCCCTAACTTATCAAATTATATAAAGAAATGGTTGGCCAGAACAGATGCTGAACATCTGATGAGAAGGGCTGTGTGTATTCACCACTCATCAAAATCAATGAGTGACAAAGTTAACCAGAACTTTCTAAGAGATACTCAATACTTCAGAAAAATCTGTATCCAGATCTACTGTAACCTCAACCACATCATCCTAAAACTGCTCTCCTAACCATTCTCCAGATGGGATTGTTTTTATTCATCTTCTTTCCCCTTATCTCAAGGGAATCTGTTTGCAGCAGAACAGAAAACAATTCAGCAAAGTCAATATGAACGGAAAATTAAATTTTACAAGTATGATGATATTATGGCATTAAAAATAAAATATTTCATTTCTCTTTATAAAATGGAAAGAAACAAATGAAAAAGCATGTACGGTGAGAAACACCGTGTTAAGGGACCAGTTTGAAGGAAATGTGAGAAGGCTAAAAGTTCATTCTGCACATTTCTTAAAAGTCATACAGGACCTTCAGTTATTCCCTCTAGAGGCAGGCCTGTAGCACTGTCTGCTGTAGGTCTCTCTTCTTTCTTCACAGAGTTCTNGATAGGAGTTAGGCTATCTAAGCTCTTTAAACCATGAGAAAAACCTACCAAGAAGGGCTTTACTAAATGCTTATAGTGCAGCTAAAATACATCCTTTCTACTGAGGGCAGCCTCATCTAGGCATTTAAATTATGTGAATTGACACAGGCCTGTATTTTGCAGTGTTAGATTTGGAGTAAGGAGAGGATGCTGTGAGATGGATGTGTCTCTGTCTCTATTTACTAATATTGAGGTTAATAAAGTCTGTCATTTCTTTGTGAGTGTCTGGCTTAATATTAACTGTGATACAACTTTGACATGAGATTTGTTATCACAAATGTCCCTATAATCCCCACAGTTAAAAAGCTTCCTTTCCTATGAACTTTGAGGTTGTTTCACCTTAATGTTCAAGAAAGTTCAGACTCCACTGGAAGTACTCACTTCAGTGGGGGTATTTGTAAGGTCGGGTTAGTCCATGTAGCTTTTTTCTACTAAGAAGGTATCATCATTTCACACATTTTCTTGGCACTTAGAAGAATTGGACATCTGCCATTTTGTCATGGTCAGCTGTAATTGATCTATAGGTAAAAGACTATGAAAGAAGATGAGGACAGGTATGATAGATTAACCTTCATATCCTCAGATTGGCTTTATATATATATATATATTTAAATATGCACACACACACACATACACAGACATCTGTATAATGAAAATGTCTCATACACTCAGGCAGCTATTAAAAAAAAAAAGTCACTAAATATATCAAATATATGATCTGCAAAAGCACTGTAATTCTCCAAACATGCCAGTCAAATAATTTCTTACTTACACACAGAAATCCTCACAAGAATTCAATCAGAAGCTCACAAAACAAGCTGTATCAGTGTGTGCAAATGGAGGTCATTCATCAAGCTGCTGTGCTTTCCTTTTAAGTGATGTTATGATTACTGATTCACTGAAGTACCAACCAGGGGAGTCAAGTTTTCATGATTGATTGTTCAAGCAGGCAATGCAAGGAAAAACATCAAAGTTAGCCAGGATGTATCCCAACAGAGGTGACACTATGATGGTATCGGAGATAATTTCTTGCATACAAGCACCCCTCTTGTGCTAAAAGCCTGTTTTTATGGATTATCTGAATTCACTAGAGAAAGATTTCTTGATGTAATCCACAACTAAGAGAAATACTAGTAAGGGGATTACTTCAGTTCATCAGTGCTAAAATGTAGGATTTAATAAACTCTTTCCATAAATAGCAATGAACAACAGTGGGATATTTTAAGGGGTATTTCAAGCTGTCTATTTAGTTGAAAGACAAGTCCTGGGTGAAATCCTCCCACCACCAAAAGTACTCCTATCTGTAAAGCAGAATTAAAAACCCCAACCAACAAGACATAAAGGAGAAAAAAACCTGCTAGTGATGGCACCTCTACTGCAAACACCAATATCCAATCCTGTTATCTTACATAAGCACAGAATTGGAGCTGTAATGATGCTTGACAACTGCTTCTGCAGCAGGGGAGAATGGAGTGGTCCACCATATCTAAGTGTGACAGTTCAAGTTCACCTCCAAAGAAGAGGAAGCAATAAGCTCTGCATATATCCCTGCCTTGAAAAAGAAGCCATTGTTTCACAGTATTTCATGAATGTGATTGAAAATAACTTTTAACCAGCATGAGCTGTGAGTGGCAGTGAGAGGCACTGCATTAGCACTGCACAGAGCTGTCTTTACCCTCTGAGTGTGGTACTGAATCCCCTGACACACACTGTGCTAAAAAGCAGTCACCAATGCCTTGTAATCAATCAACAACCCTGGACTAAAGCAGATGCAGTAAACTGTGTTTGCTCAGAGCAAACAGAAAGAAAAATAACCTACCAACCCAAACCACCACCAACTGGCTTTACTGCTATTGGTTATTCCATTTGTGCAGTTTATAGCTTCAGGGCGTGGGATTAGGTAGAGGTGCTGCTCTGCTAGGCTCTTTGCTGCTTGGTTATTGTGTGGTGAAGGTGTCCCTGAGGGGGGAAGAGAGGCTCAGCCCTCTGACTGATCCCAGCAGCCAGAGGTGATTTGCAATCATCTCTCTCCTGACTCATTAGCAACACAATCTTCCCTGACTTGCTCAGGAAGGTCTCTTCCCTAACATCCCCCTTTCTTAAACCATTTTTAGATCATTTCTAATCTTCAAGGTGGAGCTTGAGTGACTGTAGTCACACAGACCTTTATTATGGTTGGTGTAAAATTATCTCACTTTGATTTTAAAGGTAGATAAAGAAAATTCAGGACTCAGCTCAGTGAGGGTTGGTCACACTTTGGAGGTGGGTAGCCTTTGGGATGGAGGTGTGTTTTGGTGTTATAATTACATAATGAGCAGAATTTGCACCAAGGACAGCACTTTGTCAAAAAAATGACACTGTTGGCTGATAATGGCAAATAAGCAGTTCCACAACACCACAAAGTTCCCCTCTCTGCAGTGATTCACAGAGCCTGACCTTGCAGTCTCTGCAAACAACAAGCCCCCACTGCTATTTTCAAGGCAGTGTTGCCCAGGGAACCACTGTGGAGTGGATTCCTTGCCTACCACTTGCACTCCACCCTGGGAGCTTCTTCAGTATTATACCTTAATGTGTGAACAATGATGTACCTTTAACATGATGTTAATTTCTAAGTCACATCCAGTCATTATTCTTCACATAATGGGATTACTCTTGGGTGCACTTGGTGGATAATGTAGAAGGATGGGAAAAATAGATATCTACCTCAAGAAGACTTGATTTGGTTGAGAATAGACAGTAATCTTAACTGTGTGATACTGCTTGTCATCATTTTGCTAGGTTTTTATTACTGTAAAAATCACCTGGGTTAATGAAGAATGAATCTCAGCAACTGGTGTGCAGTAATTCCCACAGGATCAGCATCTTGAGCAGAGATCAGTAATACAGACTGCACCAGAGATGTACCAGCTGAGAGCTCCAGATGCATGGCACATCATCCTGCTGTGCCCAGCTTTGTCTGACAGATGGAACCCATGGGTTTGGACTAAATGAATTCCATTGACTTTTAGGAGAAATGACTTATGGAGCAAGGCACTAACAGCTGTGTGTGTATGATTCTGTGTATTGAAAGATAGGGAAAAAAAGCTAGCTGTGGTTTAAGTGTGATGTAAATCACATGGGTGATACAGCAACTGCCATAGTTCAGCCCCAGACACAGGCTAAATGTAATAGTCAGGGTTATGGGTACTCTGCTATTACTAGGGCTCCTACTTCTAGTTCGGAATCTGAAGAAAGAGAATTCCCTCTGAATCTGGAAGAGCATTTTGAGGAGCTTTGCTTTGCAAGCCTATGTCTGTCTGTTTAGTCAGGCCTAATCCTGTCTGGATTAACTCTGAGAAAAGCCACAAACTGCTGAAGAAGTAGCCAACACTTCTGATTATTTCTAAGTTGTGAAATGAAGCGTGTGCAAGAAAGAATGGGGGGCTTTACCCCAAGGAGGTTGCAGTTATTTCTCTGACCCCCTCTTGCTGGCCTTTCTCATGACTCTCACTGCATTCTTCTGAACTCTCATGATCCCACTGCAAAGTGAGTAAAGTGCATATTTCCTCTGGATTAACCTGTCTAGAGTGCATGAACAGCATATTTTTTTCTCAAGGGTTTCCCATCTCTTGCTTGGAGAGCAATCCATGGAAAGGAGGGAGAACTTCAGCAGCAATTGCTCTTTCTCTGTGCATTTTTACTACACCAAGTGTGCTTGTGAAATCTCTCTTGCAGTTGAGCAACTGCTGAGCTCCGTGAGGAGACCTTTCCCAGCTTTTGGTTTTGAAGAGAACATTGCTGCATGAAGCTGTTTCTGGGAAGCTCTGCCTGACACAGAACAACAGGATCAAATCAGCTCTTGACAACTGACTTCACTCCTCCTGTATTTTAGTGCATGTTCTGGCATTATCAGCTCTTGCACTGTTTAAAACTGACTCAGTCTCACTCCCTATTTTCCAGAAAGTAGAGTGTTTTGAATTCTGTTCCCTCTCTTCTCCACACCTACTTTATATTACACTTAAAACAATTTACCTGTAGGGTAGGCAGGCAAGCCCTATTCCAGTCTCTTGGCTCATTTCTAATCTGATAGCTTTCAGAAAGCTAATTGTGCCTGCTAGAAAACACCTCTGCTGCCCTACAGTGCCTAGCACTAAGACAAGCACATTGTACTTTGGAAGAAAAGACACTCCTAGAAATTCTCATACTGGGTAACTGCACAATCCTCTGTCAAGTGGGTACAAGCAGACAAATTACCAGTTTTAGTGAATAATGTAAGTTTTAGTGAATAATATTCACAGATATTCACATATTTGTGAATAATGTATAGTCATGGATAAATGGAGACAACATTTTTGAGGGAAAAAAAGTAGATTATTTAAATTATTATGGCAAAAACTAAAGATAAGGGGTTATGGTACATTAAACATAAGTATAGGATATTATGGCTCTAGAGTGGGAATACATTAGAACTAACTTAAGCAGTTTTTTGTCACTAAGTTCAAGCACTCTGGCTAGGTGAAGAAGATCATTGCCACCTACCAAGATTTTGGTGTGATCACACATTCTAGAAACTTAGAGGAGCAACTGCACCAGGGAATACCACTGTGAAAAAGCTTAAGCTTCTGCTGTTTTAAGCCACTAAATATATGAATGAAGGAGTCAGAGAATAGTGAATAAAGATGTAAGTGGCAGAAGGATTAAACCCAACAGCATGAAAGTTTGGAAGACCTTATTCTACACAATGTCTCTGGTGGGCAACAGAAATAAGACCAAGCTAAATGCAAACAGAAGTATGCTGATGATTTTTTTTGCCATGCTGGCTACAGTTCTGGGAGTAAATCCTTCTCTGTAGTAGCCTGCAAAAAAAGCAGATGAAGAAAACTGGAGGATAAGAATAAACACAAACAAGGGCTTAGTCATGCCAATACTGGCATGACTAAGTGTTACTGCAGTTACCACCTAACTGAAGCTTGGAGAAAATGATGCTGATGAAGTCTACATTAAACACACCATTAAATACACTTGTACAAAATCTTGGCTTTAATCCAAAGCACAGGCTCCACCAAGGCTGTCCCTGCTCAGCTATCACAATACAGAGTATCTGAAAGTCCCTGTATAAAGCATATTGGTAGGAATCTGAAATAAAGTTAGAACATAATAAGAGAACCAGGTTTCATTTAACCTGGATGTCAAACACCTCTCCTTTACACATGCTGGGGTTGAAGGCAGATACTCTTCTCATCCATTATTCAAAACAGAAATGTTACCTGCTAATGCTCAGATTTCTTTCAGCTCATGGCAAATCACAGGAGAGAACTCTGTGCAGCCAGCAGACAGGCAGAAGAGAAAGTGTTTTACACTTTCTAATGATATGAAGTGCTATGTGTTCTGGGACATTTGATTTCAGCATTAACTAGCCCCTGGGATAGCAATGCACTTCATTCATACAACTCCAGCTTTACAATGAAGTCCAGTGTGGGAGTGTTGTGAAGAAGCAACAGCACAGGTTGGTGGTAACTCACTCCTTGTCTTCCTGTGTATCAGGGCCAGCCTGAGTGTTACTGACAGTCAGATCAAAGACACCCAGCCTGTAAGCATTGATTTTCCTTCTTTTTCCTGGGTAAACACTTGTGACTTGACCTCATTACTATTTATAAATATGTAAAGGACAAGCGTCAGGAGGATGGACCAGGCTCTGCTCAGTGACATTCAGTGACAGGGCAGGGGACAGTGGGTGCAGCTGTAACATAGGAGGTTCCATGTAAACTTAAGGAGAAACTTTTTCCCAGTGAGGGTGACAGACACTGAACAGGCTGCCCAGGGTAGTAGGTTGTGGAGTCTCCTTCCCCGGAGACATTCAAAACCCGCCTGGACACAGAAGAGAAGCAATTGCTGAGGGGGGGGAAATGGCCACTTGCCCCCTGGCGCCCTCCAGTGGCTCAGACAGGAACTCCAGGAGCTGAAGAACCCAGTTGGGAGGTCAGACACCGACATTAGCATCATAGAATCATCCCGGTTGCAAGACACCTTCGAGATCATCAAGTCCAAACGTTAGACCAGCACTGCCAGGTCACCACTAAACCACGTCCCTAAGCACCACATCTGCACATCTTTTAAATACCTCCAGTGATGGTGGCAGACACCTCTCTAGGCATCCTGCTCTAATGCTTTACAAATCCTTCTGTGAGTATCTTTTCCTAATATCCAACCTAAACTTCCCCTGGTGCAACTTGAGTCTGTTCCTTCCCATCCTATCACTTGCTGCTTGGGAGAACAGAGTGACCCCCACATGGTGACAACCTCCTTTCAGGTGGGGAGTCCAGGAAACAACAGGCCTGACCTTCTGATCTTGGTGCCAGGGAAGCCCTGGGTTTGCTGTATCTTTCATTTCATGGTTATTATTTTCCTTAAAGCTGCTCCAGTTTTCTTTTCCAATCTATAAATCTCCCTTTTTCCCCTTCTGGGAAGGGAGTGAGGTTAATAGTTGTCTAGTGGCTGGCCCAGCTCTAACCCTTGGCACTATTACATACTCCATCCATAAAAACCTATTTTATTCCATCAAGTGAATAAAATATTAATCACCTGGTAAAATGAGACAAGAGAAACCAAAGTGATTCCAAAGATGAAAACGTTTTATTTGTACTAACTTTTGCAATGGGTGTACATTCACAATCTTGAAACAAAATCAGTACACACAACTAGGGCAAGCTGAGTATGTATCACCAGCAGAAAATGCCTTCCTCAGGAATTAATGTTCATAAATCAAGAATTAGCTACCAATTTATGACCCTTACTAATTTACAGCCCCTTACACAGCTGTTTGTTTTCAGTAGGACTACCCCAGTACTAGGCAAAACAAGAGTGTTTGTAGAACAGGATTCTAATCATTCAATTCCAGCTAAATAGTAGTGGGGGAAACATATCTAGTGCCAAGTTGAATGTTTTCAAGCACTGAAAAGCAAATGCAAATGGTGAAGAACGTACATTTATATTAGTTTAGTTAGTGAAACTTCACTTTTTGTCTGAAAAGAAGAACATTATTACAGACCAGAGAAAAAAAAAAGTTTTTTTCTGGATTTGCCTTTAGGCTTCTGTACAAAACAAGAGTAATTAAGATGATGGAGTTTCAGTGGTAGAAGCAATATTGGAATAAGAAATAATCTTAAAATATATATTAATTTCCCACATTTAGCTCATATAGCCCTTTATGTATCTTACAAAATGCTACTGGTTCTACATACTGCATGTAAAAAAAAAAAAAGTTTATATATATGTATATAATACACATATAAAGGCAAAGCCAATCAGCTCAGCATTAAAAGGAACACCACAAAGCATGAGAGCAGAGCACAGGCCAGAAGTTGAGCAGCAGAGAGGAGTGTGTCCTCCACGTGTGCGTTAGTGTCAGGCTGCTTCCAATCCAACACCTCCCTCCTCCCAGTCCAGCTGTGACAGGGATTTCCTCAGTGGCCACAACCATCTGATGTTATTTCACTTCTAGCCAGCTGTTAATAGTTAGCACTAAGAAATAAGGCAAAAGAACTCAATGAGTAGCTTTGGACAGTCAGGAGATCTTCCAAAAAGTCATGGAAAACATCACAGGAACAGGAGAAATGTTTCTGTCTGAGGAGCTGCAGCATCTTCCCATTATTCTCACTGGGTAACAGTTCTGATTCTGCCCAGGGGTTTGGAGTGGATTTTCAGGGCAGATGGGCATTGTCTGGAGCTCTTGAAACCTGGGTATTAACCCCTGTCTCCTAGCTGCAAGAATGAGTCCACTCTTTGTCTGCCTAGCACGTATCTTACTCCCAAAACACAGTTTAGTACAAGAAAAGAGAAGTTTCATGTATCTACCTTCCCTTGCATCAACCTTCTAAGAAAACCAACCAACCAAACCAAAACTTCCAGCAAAGCCAACCCCCAAACTCCAATAACAATGGAAATTAACCTCCCTCACAAAGCAAAGGTGCCTGAGAAAATGCAGTTGAGATACCTGGGAATAAGAAAAACCCAAGAGATGCCTTTGAGAAGCTTCCTGTGAAGCCTTGGTCCAGCATCCATTGAAGTTTTGTCCAGTGAAAGAGTAACTTCAGAACTGATCATTTCTCTGCAGGCTGGTTGAGGACTATGGCCCAGCTGACATGTCAGGCACTGAAATGAATGCAGTCAGGGTGCTGACACACAACCCTCCTGCCAACACAAGCATGGAATTCCCCAGACATTCCTTGGAGTGTTGTGTGGAGTGCAACACTTTGTAGCTGCTGGTAAATTCAGAAATATACCATCACTACTTGGAGTAGTGGATACCCAAGAGTATCCTTCCCCACCCACCAAACAAAGCCAGTGAGGAATGACCACAGGTAGGACACTAAAATGAACCCTGGGTCCCAGGGTTTAGAATCCCCAGGGTCAGCATCTCCCACTTGTTTTTGGGGAATGGGATTCTGAAAGAGCCTAACACCTGGCAACAGCAAGGGAGAACTGGAGAAATACAAAAATGCAAGGATTAAAAAAATAGAAGGGGAGGTAATGATCCCCCTCTAGCATATTCCCTTTAAAACAGTGACACTGTGTAATTAAAAACTTGAAATTCACTTAGAAATTGGTTTCAAAATAGCCTGACAGTTTCAAAGACTTTCAAAAAAATCAAAAATACTCTTCAGCAGAGTTAATTAAAATATCCCTGTAGCTCCCTGAATAACTGCTACCACTTGTCTTGCATTAATATTGCTTAAATGAATATAATCATAAGCATGCAAAATGTTAAAAGTTAATTGTGCATACAGAATAAACCCAAGCTCTAATAGAATTGACTCCTAATATTTCAAGGCTACAGGCTTGATTTAGTCTCCATCAAAATCCCTGGGATTCTTCCCAGTGTCCAGTGTATTTTGGACTGGGCTTTAGCAGAGACAACAAAACATTGTGTTTGCTGGTGTAAGAACACACACAAAGCACACTTGTGTACCTACACCAGTGCAGCTTTTGCACTGTGTATCTTAAACCAGCTGTATTTTAGCCACTGGAACAACAATCCCCAAGCCAACACTGCATGCTTTGTCAAACAAGGCTGTATCACCAAAAAAAAAAATCACCACTTATTCAGAGACATTCATGTTGTGATGGTTGCCTAGTGAGCAGCTTTGAAGGAAGCTGAATGATACATCCACTTGAACCCAGGTTTCAGTTGGGAAGGCAGAAAGCTGCATTAGAAGGATGGCCTGATTGATTTTAGAGATGCTCTGGATGACTCTGAAGGCAGGAGATCATCTCTCTGACAGGTTTGCCTTCATAGCAGATTTGATACACAGCAGTGAAGAGTGGAAACCTGAGGAAACAGGGTGGGGAGACAAATGCAGCACGAGTTTAGTCTGTTAACATTTTGCTTAAACAAAATAAAATAGGGTGATGGGAGAAGGGGAAAAGAGACTGAAAAAAATCAATTTCTTTCACTATCAAGTGCTAAAGTTAGATTGAAAAGCACTGGATAAATGCAGGATCTATATGCATCTCAAAAATGAGTCACAGTTGGAAGCCTGGCCAGCTAGAATGCAGCCTGCCACATTCATTATGTATGGCATATCCATTAAGGGATCTAAAATAAAAAACCAAAATCAAACCATTCTTGTCTGCTCTTGACATCCTTCTAGCAGTACCCATCTGTGGTTAAAGGATGACTGGCACATCAGTTGTGCATTACCTCCAAGCAATCATTTGGTTGCAGAATATGACACAGACCCAAGAAGAAATTAAAGGTAAAGTTTTTAATAAGTGTCCAAAATTAAACATGGATTTTAAACCACTAAATTCTATTTATCTTTTTTTTTTTCTAATTTCCAACAAGATTCTTCAGGCATCTCTGGTATCTGATGCTTTGTTACAGCCAAGATGCTTTAGAGTAATTTGTGTTTGTTTTTTGTCCACCCTGAATGGTGACAGCCAGACAAGTTTCATTTTCATACAGTGCCTAAAGAATTTATAAAAAAAAAAGTATAAAAAATTAAATTTTATAAAAATTAAATTAAAAAAAAAATTTGATAAAAAAAGAGTAACAGGGCTTAGTCTCCTGCCTGGCAGTCATTTGTTTTCTCACTTTGCCTCATCTACAAACAGGAAGGGAAAGATGGATCCTTTAGTCTCAAGGAGACAACTGTGTGTGGCTTTAGGAATCATGCATATTCTGACTAAATACAAATGCAAAGTCAGGACAACCTGCTTCATTTCATACCACAAAACAACCCTGACCTACAAAAGCAGATGGCAGGTTTTATCCCAGGCCAAACTGGAAGGCACATTAGGGAAGAGAACTGCAGTACCCAAGCTGGAATCCATGTGGAGATAGAAGCAGCCACTCTGTTCAGATGATCACCTAAACAAATCCTTAACAACAAAGCTCCTCTCCTAGGAGATAAGTAATGAATTGACTACTATGAAATGAGCCTCTTCACAAGTCTGCTTCTATTTTCATGTTTTTTTATTCTTTTCATATATTGAAAGACACTCACTGTGCTTTCCTGTGACAGCAGAAGGCAGTAAGACATTCTGCCAACAGAAAGGCATTCACAAATCCAATGCCACACTATCAGCTTTAGCTAAAGCAATATTATTTTGAGGTTCTTTTGACTTCTCTCTGATTGTAACTGGGGATTAAGGTATTCTTTTGCTTTTTGGCTATTAGCTTCATGAAAATATCAACACAAAATATGTAGAAAGAATCATGGAGATAAAAAAAAAAGTATGCCCAACTTGCTTTATCTGTTCTTACTCACTTCTCCAGCATTCCTTTCTGCTTGAGGATACGATAGACTTCTGCAGAAGTCTGTGGGCCTTGCAGCTTCTGACCATTCAACATTTCCTTCTCCAGTTCTTCAATGGACTAAACAACAGAGACAAAACAAAACAAGTCACTAAGGGGGTTTTTGTCATCCTGAGTGAGCATGTAGAATATTGTCCTATATTCTTGTTTGAAAGATTCTGATCTGTTGGAGAGAAGCTCTGGGGAAAGGGATCTGGGGGTCCTGGTGGACAGGGGGATGAAAACAAGCCAACAATGTGCCCTTGCAGCCAAAAAGGCCAATGGCATCCTGGGATGCATTAAGAAGAGTGTGGCCAACAGGTCAAGGGAGGCTCTTCTCCCCCTCTACTCTGCATTGATGAGACCCCACTCCAATGGGTGCAAGTTGGAGCACAAGAGGTTTAGGGTAAACACAAGGAAAAACTTTCACAGTGAGGGTGTCAGAGCCCGGAAGAGGCTGCCCAGGGAGGTTGTGGAGTCTCCTGCTCTGGAGACACTTAAGACCCGCCTGGATCTGTTCCTGGGTGACTTGGTCTAGGTGCCCCTGCTCTGGCAGGGGGGTTGGACTAGATGATCTTCTAGGTCTCTTCCAACCCCTGACATTGTGATTCTCTTTCAATCTGCATTTCCTAACATCTGTCTAGTTTTTATTTCCTCCTCTTTTAACTACCCCTGCTTTTTAACACCTTTACACCCACTCTAGCTTTGCAACACACTCAAAAATACCTTGGATAACTCCACTATTCCCCCACCAAACCAGTTGTGCCAGCCCTTGGATTTGAGCAGGGCATGAGGTACCTTTCCAGTTTTAACAAAGGCTTCTGCCACGCGTCGGTTCCTGCCCCCGTAGCAGGTGGTGATGAGATCTGCAATTCCACAGCTCTCCAGGAAAGTGGCCGTGGACACTTGGCCTTGGCAGAAAATCCTGGCAAAGGCAATCATCTCCATCAGGCCCAGGCGAATCACTGCAGCTTTGGTGTTGTCCCCACAGCAAAGGCCGTCGCAGAACCCGGCTCCTACTGCCACTATGTTCTAGGAAGGAGAGGGAAAAAGAAATGGGAGATAAATGGGTTAACTGCTCCTTACAGAATCCCAGGAATCACCAAAGGACAGAGGACAGATGTCCTTAAATACTGCAAGGAGTCTGCTGGTGTATCAAGAGGTGGTTGATTTGGGGCTTTTATTGGTTTCGGGATTTTGATGTCATTGGGATAACCTGAAGAAAAAGAAAAGCTAAACGACCCTAAAAAATAAATGATCTAAGAAATAAAATAATCTACAAAACAAAAAATCTAACCCCTCAAAAATAAATCCAAAAGAACCCTGAAAATTAAAAAAAACCAAAAAAACCTCAAAAATTTCCAAAAGACCCCCCTAAAATTTCAAAAAGACCACCCAAAAAAAAAAAATCTAACAAAAAATTAAATATATATATATATATAAACCCCCTACAAAATATATCTAAAAGCCCTTAAAAAAAAAATCTGAGCAGAATTAGAAGAAAAANAAAAAAAATCTAACAAAAAATTAAATATATATATATATATATATAAACCCCCTACAAAATATATCTAAAAGCCCTTAAAAAAAAAATCTGAGCAGAATTAGAAGAAAAATAAATCCTCAAAATGTTTTGAGTAATTTCATGGCTTCATACACAGGGATTTCTTTCCTGCTAACCTTCCACATCACCACAGCATTTTAAAGCAAATGATGAGCTCCAGAGCTTTGAGGAATTGCTGTGAAGACAGTAACTCAAAGCATGTTACAACATGTATCCTGTTAGCCCAGTGTAGACCAGTGTGCAGACACATCACCTCCTCCTTCTCAGGGCTTCCAGTATGACAGCTCTCAAGACATAATTATGAGGAAAACCAGTATGCCAAAAATGATGCTATTATAGCTACCTATTAATCTACTTCCCATTAAGCAGGAATTGAAATTCCTTGGCTTAAAGACATCACTCACTGGTGTGGGAAATGCAAGTGAATGGTGTGGTACACACACAGTTTTAATAGAGAAAACAAAGCAATACAGAACAATTATCTGAAACATAAAAACATAAAAAGCCAAATTATGTACTAAATCACTACACTCATCAGAAGTGTTTCCTTAACAGACATCAGATAACATGAACTACAGCACAGTTGGCCAGAGTGCCAAGCAATTAATGCCTCTCTTTCACAAACAGCCTGAAAATTGACCTGAAAAAAAAAAATAGCAAGAAGGTAGCTATTGTTTTCTGTTAGATCTATTTTGTTTGGTATCCAGATGAGGAACTGTCCTATATATTTATTTTCTGTTCAGGTCATTTCTGTAATTATCCACATAAAGTTTATGCAGTGTACACCTACAAAATAAATATAAACCCTGAGAGTGCTCACATTGTGGAAGTCAGTGAAAAGGGGAATATTTTTGTCAAGACACACAAAAGATTAACACAAACTTCCTTCTCTCTCTTTGTGAATGTGCTGTTGCAAAAAGGAAAAGGGAACTGAAATGCATGTAGAAATGTTGACCAGTTAGATTAAATCAATACCTGTTCCATGTATAAGGGGAAGATGCAGAAAGGGAACTTGGGAGATGGTGAGACAAGGGCCTAAAAGACAAATGTCAGAACATGCTGCTCCCTGCTTCCTCCAGAAACCTCATGTAGCAATTCTATACATTCTAGGAAGCATACTTAACATCATTCTTTAAATGAAAATAGCCTGGTTTGGGTTTTTTTTCCTAGAAGGATGACCATTCCAGCTGTGCACCAGATGCAGAAGCTGATCTTACCTTCAGAGCACCACAGAGTTCAACTGTGTCTGCATCATCCACTACTGTTATTCTGAAGTTTGGGGTCTGCAGCAGTTCTTTGAAGAGAAGCCCATTTGCCAAGATTTTGCTGCCTGGTGAGAGAAAGAAAGGAAGGATCAAACAGAATAATTCCTTTAAGTGCTGTTTAGCCTTTCCTATGCAAGTCAAAACACTTAATTCAGTATCTGCATAGCAACAGATTGGAAATAAGTCCATTTATTCTCTATATTCTCTCTTTTTTTGATAATTCTCTTTAAAAAGGACAGTTAACAATAGAACAAAGGTGAAGTGAACACAGAGCAGGTGCAATTCTAACCACTTATTTGAAGGCCTTCATTCCAGAAAAATACCTACTGCTCAAGACATGTCAAGGATGTCTTAATAGAGCATGCTGCCACTGACAAATGCTTCTAAGCACTGAGGTAATTCCAGTATTAAAATTTTCAATGTGAAAGCTGTTAATGAGAGGTTACAAAGCTGAAAATGCACAAAACTGTAAAATTAACACTAAAAAAACCCCATACACTCTGTGTTACTATGCATGACATTATTCATATGCACACATGCTTACCTAGACACTGGGAAATCCAAGACTGGGCACATTTTTGTGCTGCAAAGGTGTGCAGAACTACAATAATGTCTAGCTTCTTGTGGAACTAATTAAAATAAGATATTGAGACCTTAAAAAAACCCAAACCAAAACCTGAAAGCAACCCAAACATGCATAAAGGTGCTGTCTGTGACCATAACACCTGAGCTGGAGGAAAGCATAAACAATTAAACCATAAAAACCCATGCAGACACAATAAAAAATTGAAGCACAGTGATAAAATAAAGCAGTTTGTTATGTGGAGGGTGATAAAAAGCATGTTTAGTATTTCACCTCCTAAGGTCACAAGCTTAGTGAGACTAAGTAAAACTGCACTCCTTCCTCCCCCTCTATTTCCAGTATTGTCCTAGTACTTTTGGAAGTGTTCACATTGTAGGAAACTCCACATTCAAATAACAATGCAACAGTTTCTGATCATTATTATTAGGCAGCTAATGATGAACTGGAGCTCTCTGGTGTGCCACTGTGAGGACAGGAGCAGGTTTAAACATTCTTATTACTCAGAACAGTACCTATTGTGGTTTCACAGAATTTCTCTGCTGCCACCTCATTGGCAATGTTAGCTCCCATCAGCACACTGATGTCTATTCCCATCTTCTCTCGAATAATGTCAGAGATCAGTTTGAGTCCCTCGGGGCCTTCATCTATTCCCTGCAGCCAACATTAAATGGAATTACTAGTCAATCATCAGACAGAGGAGATAAGAAAGCACACCACACTTAGTCTTGTCCATGGGTAAGACTTGCAACAAGGCCTATTCAGAGAGGCTAAAGATGACAGGCTTGCTAGAGGTGGAAACTTCTGCTGTTGTGACCTCTCCAAACTGTCTTCTTTTCACAGGAGGTAGCAGTTTAAGAATTAGGATTAAGCTTTAGGTGGTGGTAACAGGTTTTGTTCCATGCTCAAAGCCCTGATTCTAAGCAGCACTCAATATTCAGCTTCGTTAGTGCAGAATCCCAGCCCAAACCAGTGAATTATCACCAATCCAGCAGCTGTGAGTCAGGCCTGCACTTGGATTTGAAACTGCACCAGACCTCACCAAATTATTATTCCAAGAGATACCTGAACTGCAATCTCAGAGACAGGTTCCCTTGTGTATAGCAGAAACAGTTTACTAGTAGAAACCCAGTTTAATAATTTTGAATACTACTACAACAACTGGAACAGCCATTCACAGATATGTAAAAACCTGAACAACTGAGAATAATTTCATTTCTATGGATGTTTTTAATCTGTATTTATAACACACTCTTTACAAAGTGAAATAGGTCCTTAGAAAAAAGATCATCCCAGAGATTAATCCTGCAATGGAGAAGACAGTCAAAGAGCTCCAGAGGAGACCACTTTCTTCTTACCAAACTCTTTTCTCCCAGCCTGCCAAATACTGACTCCTTTTGAGTTTTTAGAACAGGGGCATGGCAGAAAAACTACTGAAATAATCTTTCTTTCTTACATGATACCACCTTTTATACAGTACTGGTTTTTAATGCTGGGGATTTGGTACTCTTGAGGATTGATAATTTTGAATTATGATTTAAAGCCAGGTGTGACCCTCTATTACTGCCAGATACACACACACTTGTATCTTGTCAGTAGTGACATTTCAGGAGGCAGTAATTTGCATTTCCACAGACCAGGGGTGCTACTCCTTAAATAGCATGGTGCAATCAGACATGCAGGAAAGCCTGGATGATCCCAGCCAAATAAACCAGTGCTTGCATTTCTGCATTATTATTCAATCTGAATAATAAATGCACAGTGCTGCTTTCTCACCTTTAATGAGCCATACATAATGCCAGAAACTTCCAAACCTTGTGAAAATATCTTGTTCTTTGCAGCTAAATAAATAGCAGGGAGGAAAAATACAAACAGAAAAGCAAGCAGCTCATCCACCTTTAAAAATTCTCTTGCCACCAAAACTACAAACACTCCAGTAAAACACTTTCTGCACCTCTGCTCCTCATATTCCCTGTGCTCAAACTGTCTTTTTGCACCATGCTGAACAGACTCTCTTGTTGCAAGACAATACTGGACATGAACAAGGGCACTATCAGACTATCAGTCACATGAATTTCTCTCAGCAGTTCTTAAAACGATCAAGTCAGCATGTGGGCTGTGTGGTAACAATCACAGCATTATGGCCCTGCTCTGCTCTTCAGTTAATGATACATCTGGAAACAACAAATCAATGATTGGAAAGCTTGGTGGTGCAAAACATATTCACACCCTCTTATTTCTTAAAAGTCTTGTGAACAGTCTTTTTTTTCTCTTCCTGACAGTGCTAGTCGAAAAGAAAACACCACTAATGAGCAAAGCAAATTTCAATCTTAGATCTAGAAAGATTTAATTCAACAGTCAGGGAATAATGGCAAGAGACATTTAATATCAAAAACACCAAGGCATGAGACATTCTCAGTTGTTAATGCAGAGTAATTCTTATACCTTTATGAGAGTTATTCCAAGGGCTTTCCTGGGCACCCGGCCTGTGATTTCATCACAGATTTTATGAATGAACTGATGAGGAATGACAAAAACCAGCAAGTCTGCATCCTGCACAGCTTCCTTAAGGTTTGGGACAGCAACCTGATGGGAGAGAAAGGCCACATAACTTCTAAAATTAACACTACACTCAAGCATTACAAAGCATATTTTAAGTCTTGTACTGAATGGTACAAACTACTGTGTTTCATCATTGAAAATAAACAGTACCATACACCTCCCAGAAAAGAATTTAAACATTCAAACAAGGAATTTTGTGTTTTGAAAGGGATGTCTTCACAGCCTCCTGTATGGTTAGTGCCACAAAAATTCAAAATGTTCCATAACATTCAAATACTTTGAGTAAGAAAATATAAAATAAGAAGCTGCCTCCTCTTTTAAAAAAATTCATCTTAAATTTTGATCAACTATTGCATGCAGAAAAGTAGTTTCTTTACTTAGTGCCTTATATACTCCAGTTTTCTCCAGGTATTTTACACCTGCAGATTTATATTCTTTCTCTGTACTCACAGGTTTTGTTTGCCCTTTATGAAGGTGACCTACTTTGAAGTCACTTGCCAGCCTCTCCTTGTTCACCACATTCAAATAACAGGTTTAAAATGCAGCAGTAAGTTTGACCATTGCTAAAGGGACCAAACTTGCATGAGAAGGTAGCAGGCAGAGACATCACAGTGGCTGAAGGTCAAGAAAATGGGATTTCAGCATTATTTTTAAAGAGCAAACTGCAATTCCTGACAACTCCTCTTTCCTGCTCAACATCTCTCCTGAAGTGCCAACCCCTGCCCCCTCACCATCATGTTCCACCACCACAGAACACACAGAGCCCCACTGCTCTGCCCTGGCAATGCCAGGTGATGGTGGCACACAGGTGAAACACAACTGAGAGCCAAACTGCAAACACCTTGCAGCTGGCCTGAGAAATACTCCAGTTCTCATCCTGTAATGCAATCTAAGTATTTCAGAGTACTTAATCCCTTCAATTCTCACTGCCCAGTGAGCTCCCTCCCAAAGTTGAGGCCAGATTGTTTTTAATGGGTGTTGTCAGAGCTGTTAATCTTGCCTTCATTTTCACATTTGCTTTCCCTAGTCAGAATGTGAACTAACATAAACAGAACAGTGAGACTGGAGAAAAAGAAAAATAAACCAAAAAACCACAAACAACAAAACACTCAAAACCCCAAAACAAACAAAAAGCCAAGCACTGGATTTCTCTACCTGTATAATTCCATGATGTTACTTGCTTAAATCTCTCATTAGTAAAATACCATCCAGTTTGAAATATTTTAAAACCTAATAGCATTAACAAAACAAATTTCTACCTCCACTCCAAATTCCAGTTAAAATGTAGCTTCTGAGCCTTACCACATTATCTGGCAGCTTGTATCCAGGGAGATATTTTATGTTTTCATGGTCATTATTGATGATATCTGTCAGTTTTCTCCCATTAATATTCTCCTCAAAGACCCACATCTTCACAGTGGAAGCAAACTTCTGCAGGTTTTTTACATTATTGCCTATTATTTTTGCCACAGCAGAACCCCTGCAGGAAAGAAAAAACAATAGTCTATAAAACTTATTAATTTGCCCTAGAAGGAGATTTTCTGTAAAATAAATAGGAAATCACAGGTTACCAGACCAGTTGCTATGTAGCATTGTTTATACAGGAAAACAAGTGGGAAAATACACCATTCACACCTGCTGTGTGCTCTCAAATACATCTAGAATAGGCTGGACTGAAGCATTTACTGAAAACTTCCTGACTTTTTTTGCCTGCTTATAAACTCACTGAAAGTTGGCAACTGTATTTTCACAAATCCAATGGACTGTATCTTCAAAGTGGTGGTAAAAATGACACAACTTGAAAAAACAGATAATTTTCACCTCGAGGAAGCAGGAAGATTTCTTTGCCAAGATGACTGACCCATCAATTGCTGTCCAATCCTGGTATGCATGTAAAGCCCCAAAGCATTTATAGCTTGCATAAATCTTAAGCTTTAAAGTTATGCTGTTGAGCTCAGAGAATTTAACTGTTGTAATGTCACCCTCTGAATTTGCAGACAGCTCCATTACTCATTTTTTTCCCCCCAAGAACAGCAAAGCTTGTAGGACACTGATCAATTTTACTACTTACATTTCTAAGCAAGAATGAAATGAATCAGAATTACTGAAGCTACACACAAAAAGAGGAATAAATTTTCACCATTCCTAGCCTGAATGCTATATGAAAGATGCAGTTTTATAAACCCTGCTAACCTCACTTCTTTACTGGGACAAGAAGGTGGCTTTAAATTCTTTATCCAATTAGCAAGTTATGAGCAATATGAAGCTGGGCAGGGGCACAGATCTGCTTGAGGGTAGGAAGGCTCCTCAGAGGGATCTGGGCAGGTTGGAGGGGTTTGTGCCCCAGCTGCAGACAACTCACTCTCCACTCCCCAGATTTCAGGTGCACACAAACATTAATCACATTCCACACAACACAGGCATATGTTCCTCAGAAAGTGCTTTAGGTTCCTGGAACAAAAGCACATTTATATACAAAGTCTGGATCCTGGCAAATTACTCTCTTCAGTTCTGAACTTCACTACACATTGTGTGCTTCGTGTTGATAGAGAAATAACTGATTCAGCAACTCTGAGATTTTCAAGCACTTTGCCAGCATAACTTTTGGCAGTAATATCTCACTCAAGTAGTCATTCAATTACTATTTAACTCTTAAATACTGTAGCTGTCTTTTTTTTTTTCAGCCTTTGAGTGTAGTAATAAAGAAGTGAAGATTCCCCTAGTCCTAGTTTTTGAATTTAAGAATTAAATTTACTAGAAAAATTAAATTAAAATTGAAATTAAAACTAAGACCAGGCAAATTAAATTAAAATAGAAATGAAAACTAAGACCAGGCAAATTAAATAAATTTCCTATTATGCTGCAGCAACTGTTCCAGGGCTGAATTAAGCAAGGTCAAAATGACATGATGGAGTCCAAGATTACTTTATCCATGATGAAATACCAGCTCCCCACACCTGTTAATCCAACAAGCAGCCTATTTTCTGTGCCCTACTACTTCTCAGTGTGTACTCTGGAATAGTTACTAGAATGTCTGGCTTGTCTTGCACACTCCTGACACGATGCAAGGCAAAGGAATGGGAATTCTTGCCAATTTTCCACTTCCTGGCTGTATGGACCACTCTGTCCTGGTAACAAATTAGGCAATCAGATTAATTAGCTACTGGTTCTAGCAAAACAGATCCATTCTGGTTGGGCACACCTGGCCCTGGAAGTGTTCAGGAGAGCAGGGAGATGTCCAAGGGAGCATCTACAGTGCTTAACTCAATCTAGGCCCTGTCCTTCAATCCTGAGGCTCCAAGGCATATTCTCAAGCTGTACTTTCTTCATATTCAAGAAAGCTTATTTTATCCTTAAGGATCCTAATGCAATCACTTGACCATCAGCTGACCAACCCTAAATGGACAAGGGCAGTGAAAAGCTCAGCCCCTGCTCCTCCTCCTGAGCCATCTGTCCTACCCCATGACCTCCCACCAGGTGTGAGTGGCTTCTGCCAACTCAACTTCATTGTTAAGGTGACCTCCTGCCTCATAAGCCAACCAAACAAGTCTGACTAGAAATAGTTTTCCATCCAAGGTGATTGGTTCAGCCCTCCTAAATGGGCACTGTTGAATCAAGCTCCTTTAGTGGATTTGTTTGTTGTTTTTGCTTTTAATCCCACTTATAGGTCAAAGGGCTGGGAGAAGTCAAAGACATCTGTACAATTGCAGGCACTTGTGAGACAGAATCATCTCACAGAACCCCAAAACCCCACAGCCTCTGAGCTGCTGAAGATGATGAACACCACTCAGTTCACCTTCTTACATGCTTAAAATTTAGGCAACCCCAGGCACATGGTGCAGTTATCTAGGCTTCAAAAATACACAACCTCAAAATATCAATGATAAGATGCATAAAAGTGCTTCAATTTCTTCCTGTGTACCTGCTTCTGAGCATTAAATGCTTCCACCTTAGGACCACAGGCCCAGTTCAAAAAGTCACTTGCATGCAAACATGTACACACTTTGAATTAATTCCATTTTTGTTCAGTGGTTGCACAAATACATCATTACTGAATCCCAGTGCTCAGTCAGGATTCTGTGTCTGTCATCTCTTGGTCCCTGAGGAAGAAATCACCTATCTCTCCAAGAATTATTGCTTGCAGAAATACTGGCCTGGGGGTGGGGGGGAGAGCTGCTGCACAGCAAATAATTTGAAATTTTAAATTTGTTATTACTTCTGGTTTCTGCTACCAAAAACACCCCAAACATATATATGCACACATATTGCCATGCTGCTATTAATATGAAAGAAGCTATCAGTTATTTAATACATTTATTCACAAAGAAAAATTATGATACCCAGTAACTGCATTATCTCTTTTCACAGATTTGCACATTTTGCCAGCCAAATATCCAACCCATTAGGCAGCAGCTCTTCTTCTTATTAAACTGATCCAACGAGGTGAAAACAAAATATATATACACGTGCTTATTACTAGTAGGTACTATTTATAAATCCTTTTTCTTCTGTGTGTTTCACAGTGTATCAAATACAACTAACCCCAGCCAAGGCTTCTGTCAAACTTTTTGCTAGATTTCAAGTAGGGAAGAACAGCAGCAATACTCCTAAAAGATGGACAGGTCTAACTACATCATTTCCTTCTGATATATACTGTATGCATATGTAATGTGGGTATATTTTTCTTTGTGATACTGTCCAGTATCTCCCTGCTCATCTTTCAAACTGGTGCAAGGAAAGCCACAGATACTGCACAGCTGCCAGCTGTTCCCTCAAGCCACCAGAAAGAAAAACACAACTTGGCTTTTGGCATTGTTTGCACAGTTAAAAATATGAGGAACTGCCAATTGGACAGAGGGAGGAGAGGGGTGAGCAACAAGTCTAGGGTCGCTTGGCCAAAAGGCTGTTAAGTTCTGTTTAACAAACCGAAGTCCCTTGCTGTACACCAAACTCCTCTGAATTTAGATTTAGCCTTAAAAAATATTATGGTTTTAATGTTTGTAGCAGAAATGACACGTGTTTAGCATCTGTAATGAAAGTGGCAAAGTGTGAAGACACATTTATATAACACACTGAACTTACTCGTTGTAAAGAGAGTTGTAAAAACAGTGATCAGGAATGGCAGAAAAATTGAAGGGTTAGTAACATGATGCTCCTAAGATAAATGATTAGTAAATTTATTGCTTCCAGTGAACACAACAGTAAATCTAATTAGAAACTAATGTCAGATGTGGCAATAAAACTTCCTCTCAAGCCTTCAGCACGACCAATTTGAAAAAGAAAAGGTATTTCAAATAGCCCAGCACCTCACAACTCTTTGAGCTACCTCAGCAAACAGCTAACACAGGAGCCCCCGGACAACAGCGAAACAACAAAATCAGAAAGCTCAGCGTCTTTAGTGCCTGTGTCAGCTGACACCGGACTAACCACATAACAAATACCAGGGGAAAAACAGCCTAAAACACCTTCTTCCTAGACGGCGCGGGTGCCTGCACGACACAGCCGCTTCTCTCTCCCTCCCTCCCGGCACTCACGCCTGCGGGGGAGGCCGATGGCTGGCGAAGACCACACGGACGGCATCAGCGAAGCCCTCCGCGGAACAAGCACCGCTCAGAGCTGCCGGTGACACCGGGACCCGCCACCAACCAGCACCGTGATCCACCATCAGCACCGGGACCGTCACCAGCACCGGGACCCGCCACCAGCACCGGGACCGTCACCAGCACCGGGACCGTCACCAGCACCGGGACCGTCACCAGCACCGGGACCGTGATCCGCCACCAGCACCGGGACCACCGCCTTCGCTACGGGCGGCCGCGCCCTCCCCAGCACCGCCGCCTTCCCCGAGGGGATCGCGGCCACGGCGCGAAGCCTCCGGCTGCGGGCCAGGCACTCGGCTGCGCTGCGCGGGAAGCGGCGGGAGGGCCCGGGCAGGCACAGCCGCGGGGAAGGGCAGACCGGAGCCGCCGCTCCCGAGGTGTCGGTCCTCGAAGGGGTTGCTGCTGCCACCGCTGCTGCACTCACCAGTTCCCCGAGCCCACGATGCAGACCTTGAGAGGCGATGCGGCCAGGGCCATGACAGCACCACCCGCGGCAATGGGCTCTGGAAAGCGACCTCCTCCCGCTTCGCCGCCAAGGCACCGCCCCCGCCCCCCGCAGCTTGCCGGGAACTGGAGTTCCGCCCGCCGGCTCTGCGGGGCGGCCGGGGGAGCGACAGCAGCCCTAGTTGCCTTCCAGATTCCCCCTCTCCCTTCAGTGCTTTGTCAGCAGAGATAGATCCACCTCTTTCTCCAGTGCTTCACCTGACGTCACCCGTGCTAATGGAAAGGACAGCGGGGATTAAGCAGCTGTTAAGAACAAAACCTTTATGCTAAGGGCAGCATAAAACAAGCCCTGAGAGTCAATAGCGCTATCCAGAGCTGCTGCACTTGCGGCTTCATCTATGGCTCTGCTTTAAGCAGCTGTGCGTAGGGAGCCTGTTCCCCTTTCTCTAGGAAGTTTTGTTTGTCTGCCATCCAAGCTTTTACTAAAACCTGACAAGCTCCTTTCAAAACTCAGTACCCAGACATAATAAGATATGTCAGTGCTAATCTGCAGCAGCAAAGAGTCCTGTACAAAGCAGAAAGATCTGGCAACCAGAAAATACCCGAGGGCTACAATAGTATAAAATATTCAGCTTTTATTGCAAATGTCTGAAAACAATCCTGATTACTTACTTGGAAAATTTCCATTTAATGTGCTGATTTTATCATTGAATAGATTATAAAAAATTATTTTCTTAGGACACATTTAAGAGCATTAAATAGCAGTTTCATTTTATTCTTAGTGTTCTGTATAAAAGACAGGAATCTGATTTATACACAATTAGATAATTATTGCACTGAAACATGTTAAGGTCTTGCAACACATCTCACGTCATTCTAAATTCTGCTGATTTGGTAGGAATTTCTTTTACATGCATGATGTTGTGTGAGTGTGGGACCAGCAAATCTGTGACTTCTTTAGTCACTCTTTAGATTAACTGTAGATATGGACTTGGTACCACAGCTCAGCCTCTCTGAGTAGAAAACCTCAAAGGGAAAAAGAATAAAAGATAATATTTTCTTAAGTCACCTTAGTTTCTAAGAGATCTTGAAGAGAGACATGAGGTCCTGCCTAAATTAAACAAGTATAGATGTAACTGAATAATAGAATTACGAAAGTACTCTTCATGTTCCAGTCTTTGACTTTTTTCAAAGTGTACATAATGAGTAGTTAGGTTTGGCTTTTAGGCTTTTGTTTTTTATTCCCAGTGACTGCTGGACATGTTTCAAATCTTCTAAAAAGGAATGCACACGAAAGCCAGAAAGAAGCACAAATATTTTACCTTCCCTCCCACTCAGGCTTCATCTCCACTCTTCTTTCCTCCTCCTCCTTTCTTCAGATAACCTGTTTTCCTGCCTCCTGTCTGTGCTTATTTTGTCAGCTCTGCATTTAAATATTCCTTATTTATTCTGATTCTCACTTCACACTTCATAGTCTTGCTCTACTTTGGCTGACTATTCTGCATTTTTGTTAATAAAAAGTTAATGAGGAAATGAAAATATTTTGAGGGTTAAAAGGCATTTTACTTTTCCTTATAAAGAGGCAAATAAACTCACTTTATTTATTTTCAGAGAGCTACCCACTTTGTGCAAAGTTGACACATGCCTTCAGGTTAAGTCAGTCTTCCAAACATACCACCCCTCTATTCCTTGTGTTGATATTGTCCTGGTTTAGACCCAGCTGCAATGAGCACCGAGCAGCCCTTCACAGGATGGGAAGGAGAACTGGATGAAAAAGGCAAAAACCATGGGTTGAGATAAGGAGAACTGAATAGAACAATTCAAGGAGATAAGAAACAACAGTAATAACAGGAACACTAAAGAAGCAATACATAAAACTTACCAATCTTACCAATGTTTACAAGTATCTGCAGGGTGGGTGTCAAGCAGAAGGGGCCAGGCTCTTTTCAGTGGTGCCCTGTGATAGGATGAGGATCAATGGTCACAAACTGGAACACAGGAAATTCCACCTCAACATGAGGAGAAACTTCTCCACTGAGAGAGTGACGGAGCCTGGAACAGGCTGCCTAGAGAGGCTGTGGAGTCTCCTCTGGAGACTTTCAAAACTCTCCTGGATCTGTTCCTGTGTGGCCTGCCCTGGGTGATCCTGCTCTGGCAGGGAGGTTGCACTCAATGATCTCCAGAGATTCCTTCCAACTCCTACCATTGTGTGAGTATATGATTTTCCCGTGGAATGCTGCAATTAGGAAAACTCTGCTTTAACTGGAGCAGAATGATTTGTGCCTCTTTGTTTATGACTCTGATGCAACAAGTGACTGCAGACTGTTGCATGTTCATTGGCATCTTTGCCTCCACACTTTAATCTTAGAGAGTTCTGAGTGGGCTTGCAAGCTGTTACCAAGCAATAGTCAGGATTTTCTCAGTGTTGCTATTTACTACTTCTGGTTTCTTGTATTGTTAGGTACAGTGCTGTCTGTCAGCATTATGCTGACATTGGGCTACTCTGGAGGAGCACTTGGCACCAATATATTGTTGCAGTGAAGGATCTGACAGTCAAGAAATATCTGGACTTGAAGTGAACACTCTTTCTAGCTGGTCAAGATGTAAAATGACTATCTGGTCAGTTGAATTATGGAATAGAAGTCACCATGAATGTAACTGACATTCACTTGATGGGAAGCAGAGCTAAGAGACTGAACAGTTCTCTTCTGTATAATGGAATCTGATGTGCTGCCTAACGATCTGGAATCAGAACAGATCATTTACAGTCTCTCTCTACTGTGCTCTGGTGACTTTTATTACATCTAGAATAAATTTTAACCAGCATACAGCTACACTTCCAGATTGAAAGTGTCTGGAAAGACACTCCCTGTGTTTTCACAAGTTTTGTAATTTTTAGTAGCAAAATGTGAAGTTTGAGATGTCCAAATTAAGGACTGAGACAGTGAAGGCAGTTCTATTAACATAATGAATGTTGACCTAGATAGTTATGTCTTCATTTTTCTTCATATCTCAGATATTCAGTCTTATGAAGTCTGAAGAAAACATTCAGATGAAGTTATTGTAGAAGGATGTATCGACTGATTTTTAGAAATAATTGTGCCCAGCAGTTCCTGCTAGATCAATAATATTCTTGGCTGATGCTCTCAATAGTTGAGTCTGAAAGACAATTTGTTACTGTTTAATAGTTTTTATTGACATAGGCTATATGAAATTGCATGCAGTTCCATAATTGATTTTTTTTTTTTTTTT
>VYZU01012013.1:0-13792 GCA_013401355.1 Ceyx cyanopectus
AGTTAAACCCATTCCACTCTTTCATCACACAGGCTGTTCTGCCTCCACTGACATCTATCCGAAATTGTGTTTTGCTGTAAACCAAGCTGCTAGTGTCATGCCCTTTCTCAGGCAGTTGTGGATAACCACCAATCACCATCTCTTTTATAAAAAGGTCTTAATATTTGAATACTTCTCCTGCTCCCAATTTGTTTTCTCTTCTCTAGACTGAACAACTCTAGTTCTTTCAGACTTCTTCACAGGTCATGGTAGCTAACCCAGCTTTTAGTCTTCTTGCTCTCCTCTCCATTTTTATTTGCTTAAAGTAATGCAACTTCAATTAGGTGTAAAACTTCATCACTAGCATCAATACAGGCCAATGATGCACCATCATGTCTTCAATGTGGCATGGCTGTTGAGTCATCTCTTCATCCATAACTGTCATGGGATTCTCTGGGTTTAGCAGACTGTGATGTTAATATGGAAGATCTTAAACCAAGCTTTGAGAAGCTGAAATTAACAATAAGCTATTGGCCAATTTGTATAATACACAGTACACAGGGAAGAAGCTTTTTATTTTCAAATGTGTACCAGCTAAAGGGTTACGTACACATAAAGAAAACTCTGGGAAACTAAAGAAGATATCTATATTCCTTTGCTCTAAGAAAAAAAAACCAGCAAAACCAACAAAAAAACAACTCAGAATTCAGATTAATTCAATGTACAAATCATGTGTTCAAGATTAAGTGGTCATCAGATCTAAATGAGACATATATTGGAGAATTACTGTTATAGAACTTGACAGAGTTATAGGATTTGACTACCAAATTATTTAAAATTCAGCTCCAGCCTGGGGTTAAATTTCCATTTTTTGTAGTACCTTGTTGTTAATATATACTGTTATTTTACTCTCAACCCTAAATCTTCCTCTACCATACTGCTGTTTAGCAGACCTGGCATTTGTATTCCCCTTCCTAAATGTCACAGTTGGTACATTGAACATCCTTTCATTTATTCACCTATTCATCTTTCTGTGTGACTGAGTTAATTTTGAACAATGATCACATCCACCTGAAGATCTTGCAACACCACTGTAGCACCAAGATTTAAAAACACCTCTTTCATCAGTCAAATATTTGTAAAAAAAAGACATATTTTCACATCTCTTTGTACATCAGAAGTAGCACAAGATATATTAGATGCCTTCTAACTTGGTAGCACTGACTTACTTTTCTTTGAGAAGAATTTCTATCCATTTGTCAAACTGGCTGACAGCAATTATTGTTTGACTGTCAATAATAAATAAATAATTTAAAAAATTTTTGGTTTTGGGAACAAAAAAACCATGGTCATACGGAGTATAGACCAGTTATATTTTTCACAGAATCTGAACATCATTCAGGGCAGGAATGTGAGGAACCTCCTGACTGAACTTGATTTGTGAATGTGTTTTAGTTTGCAAATCCCTAGTTTAAAAAATGGACCACACACTGTCATCACTGCTTGAGGGGAAATTTCACCCATGGCAAGTATGGGGAGTAGCCAGAGTCAAACATTTTGCACATTCAGTTGAAGAGGAAAAAAAAAAAGAACAAATTCAGCTCTATACTTGAAACCTTAAAAGCCCCACACAATCAAAGAAGCAAGACTTCAGGTTAACTGTAAGTCACTGTTATGTATATAAATGGCAAAATATACATTTTTTCAGATGCAAAAGCATCAGTGCAGACCCTTCACTGGACTCATCCAGGCAAGAACCATTTTATCCAGGTGTTCTTGGCTGGGGAAATAATCACAGTGCAGTCTCCTCCCCCCTCATCTTCAGACTATTTAGCTAAGGGAGAGCTCCAGAAAAGTATTTGAAAAGCATGAAAGTTGGTAGAGCTTTTTTAAGCTTCACTTTTGTCCAAGGGCACAAAATCTCTGGAGCACTCCCTCATTTTGTTCAGGCTGAGCTTAGCAATACAGGACTTCTGGAAACCTACAGTTCCTGATGAATACCAGGAAGATTTTCAAGTTTCCTATCAGACATGCATTAATTTAAATCAGTCCAAGCTTGGAAAAAGGTTTCCAGACACCACAAGGAAGAGTTGTAGCTGTCACACACTAATTTTCCCACAGGCCATTCCAACACTCAGGGCTAACCCTTGCTTGTCCCATTGGTGTGATGCTCCATATCCTCTCTTGCATGTGATAGCTAACAGTTTCCCCACTCCACAGCTGTCAAAATTGAGAATATTTCTCAGCTGCTTTCCATGTTATTGCTTCTGTGCACTCTGCTGTACCTCCTGCACTGCCATCACTCACCTTCCTCACTCCTTCCCTCTGCAACATAGATGTGAGGATCCCTACTTATGCCTTCTCCCTTTAGCACCATCTTTTTGCTTTATAGGGTTTTTTTCTCCCAAAATTTTCCAGGCTGCACACTCACAGAAAAGACAGAATGATAAACAAACCCTAAATATCTTACCAAGAGCAAATTACTGTAAGAGAGGAATCCACTGAAGCAAGTGTTCCTCTGATTTATCACCTCACTCCCTCATTTCTATTGCTCACTCCTACTACTAAAGTAATACCAAGGCAGGAATCTCTACAAAGAAAGAGTTTGACCTTCTTATTTCCCAATAAAGCATGTAGCAAGCTTTGGTGCAATAGCACCAGATCTTGTTCCAATAGATTATCCTATTCCTACAGACACAACATGAGAATCCAAACCACAATGAAAGGGTTTGCTGCTGGAGTTGGTACTTAATAATGGGTGCATGCACGCTGAAGACTGAGCCACAGCTCAGACTATTTGCCTAACCAGTAATTTTTAGAGTTACTGAAAGGCAGTTTCAAAATCACTAAGAATCACAACACTGACTTGAAAAAGAAACAGAACAAGAGTCTGATATCACCATGGATACAGCTGATGTGGACTCAGGATTTCAGAAAAAAACCCCTGGAATTTCATGTTTATACTGAATACATATTTAAATGCCTTCATTAAGGTGGACAACTGTTTTCACAGCAAGTTTGCTTTCCTGTCAGTGATAGATCAAAACCAATGGAATGTTGATAGATATTTGGTCTTGTTCTAGCCTTCTCACATCTCTGTAATTTTTCCTTCTCTAATGTCTTCAGAGCCTAGTGGAAGATCTCAGCTGCAAAGACAATGCAGCTACAGACACACAGCACTCGTTGCAGAGAGTGGCCACAGGTGAAGAGGGGCCAGGAATTATTTTCTCTGGTGCCTTCATGTAAACCTTCTTTAAAATTGCACCAAAATTGCAGCTGTATCAAACTAAACTAAATATGCATTCAGTCCAGCATCCTGGTTTGTCCAGTGACCACATTTCTAGATACAGGCATAAGAAGCAGATGAAGATAGCATGGCATTACTTTCACATACTCTCCCAGTCTCCAGCAATTTCTTTAACTAAAAGCATATTTTGCTGATCATTCTTGACAAGATCTTCTGTGATGTCTCTAACTGCTTTCTGAGCTTTGAATAACATTGTGCCCTGTGACAGTGAGTTTCACACTTCATTATGCTGTGGAATCCAGCTCCTTACAAAAAGAGAGAGTTAAAATGATGCTTCTGCTTTCCACAGGTTGATGGCCCTCTTCACTTCAGCATTACTTTTCATAATAAGATGTATAAAGGAACATTTAGCATTCAAACACCACAAGCTTACATACTTCATAGAGTCAGAATGGCTTGCGTTGAGAGTTTTAAAGATCATCCAGTCCAACACCTTTCCAGTCCACTTTCTGCTGCCTTTCCATTCAGACAACTGAATTCAAGAGCCTAGTCCATCAACCTTCAGACAGTTTCAAGCAATTCTAGCCCAGAAGCCATAGTAGCTACATTTGCTCAGTGTGGTATCACAGAGAAAAGATCCTTCTCTGTGTCCTTTTCTCCCCATAAAATTTTACCCAGGACCCAAAATAAACTTCTGGATAACAGAAATGGATATGTTACCACAAAAATATTTCCCTTATAGCAAGCTAGTATTTCTGGCAAAAACCAAACTCAAACTTATTTAGTAAGGAATTTCAATGTAGCTCCAATCAATGACCTAACTAGGCTCCCCAGGCCTTGCTAATGGTTCAATATATGAGCTGATCTCTGCCTGATGGCATTTGGCTTAGTTTTGCATCCCTGAAAAATAAACAGAAGGTTTGCCAGTGACTTCTGTGAGAACAGATTGAGGCTATAAAGAAAAGAAGACAATTTCCTTCTGGAAACGGGTAGCTTTCTGTTAATAGAGGAATCCAGAGGAAGAGAAAGCAACATGACCTGTGGAAACATTTAATTATCTCCAAGTATCCATCCTTTTGAAATGTAGGATGTGTAATTAAAATGCAGAGATTGGGAAAAAAAATAAATAAATCTCCGAGTGTGCATAGTAGCAGCCCTTGAAGCAGTAGCAGTGGGCCAGGAGAGGAAGGCAGGGAAATGACAACAAAAAGACATAAAAGTCCTCTCAGAGGTGGGTAAGAGACGGCCAAGCTGTGCTCTCTCCCTAGTGTCCAGCAGGATGGGTGTTCAGCACCCTCTTGGCTCACACACATTGTATTATGTACATTTTCTAGGGAGATCCTGATGAGGAAATAAGAAAAGAAAGACATTTCCTAAATCCTCTGCATCCATTTTCAATGAATTAAGGAAGAAACCTGCAGTCAAATCCAGGACTGATGTTACAGCTTTTTGCAACTTATTACTAGCTTCATTTAACACTAAAAATACATGATGCCATTTCCTAAAAGGTTTCACATGTTTCCAGTGTAGTAGGAAGTGAGAAGTTCTCTTCATCCTGACACACAAAAATCTCAGTTCCTCATTAACCTTTCTACAGGATCTCCTGCAAAAGAGACTTTGCTTGTCTGGGGGATTCTTGTTGACTGTTACTGCATAGCTCTACAGGGAAATAAATGATGGTTTCGAAGTAAAAGGAAATAAAAATGGCAAGGAAGTAACAGAAGCATCTTTTATTTTTCTACACTAGGTTATCTCTAGATTGTTGTGCAATTGCCTCATTATTTGAAGAGACCTAAAGGGAAATCAAGCAGTTCACACACAGTCCAAAATGCTGTATTATGCTATATCTGGATATATGGTATTTAAAGCATATTATAACTCGTATATGATCAGCTTTGTATCCACCCAGATCCACACGACAGGGACCATGAGCTCATGAATGCATCCAGAGCAGGAGAACTGCAAGGTGACCACTACTGCATCACAGAGCTGCAAACAGGGCCACCTGGTCTCACCACAAAGCAGAGCTGTGCAGAGGATAACCCTGAGCAGCCCACTTCACCTTCCAGATCCAGCACTCTAGTCCCCATCTCAACACTTCAGGAGGCTATGAGAAGAGTTCAGGGCCCATCAAATCCTCCAGTTCAGTCTATGAACTGCAGATAAATCAGCTAGATGCTGTTTTTTACTTCTTGTCGTGTCTTCTGTCCTCACCCTGAAGGTGTGCATTCACCACAGATCAAGATTAGCCTATTCAACTACAAAGGAGTCTCATCTCACTTTCAGGACCTGTCTCATCCTCCCAGGGACAATATACTATCAGCCTGCCACTGATAGTATATTTCTGAGTCCTAGGAGACATTAACATGCCAAGGACCTTGAGCAGAGCTGGCCTTCCCATGCCATTACCAACACACTTGCTCTCCATTCACCCCACAGCAGCTAGCAGTCACTTGGCTTGTCCCTCCACCATCCAAAGCTCAGCAAGTGAAGCAATTTAGTCTAAACCAGCTCTCAAGTAGCTTTCTTTAGTACCTTCAGTACCTTAACCAGTTTGGGAATTATTTATGAAAAGGAATCACTCATGACTGACAAATTAACAGTGGCTGTACTATATGTTGCTTCCAAAGCCAATTACTGGTTGTAAACAGTTGTATGAAGTGAAGGAGGTGACAGAGATGGGGTAAGGCAGCTCATCCCTCTTGTCTGAGCTACACATCTAAACAATTAGCCAGAGCATGTCACATGTCTTTAATCTGCACACAAAGGTATTTTACCTAACAGCTTTCAGGAAAAAGTAAACTAGAGCAAATACATTAAAGCACCATAAGTGATCTTATAATTAATGTGATTGTTTCTCATTTTTTCACACATTCATCAGATATTTATAAAACATACTCCAGTGATCAAACCAACAACAAAACATCCAAACAAACCACAGACAGCAACAAAAACCATCCAAAATGCAAGTGTACACACAGTTTCAAAAAATGACATTATGTGTATGGAGGATGCTCACGGGCACCCAGCAAAGAATCACAGATTCATTCAGGTTGGAAAAGCCCCTTGGGATCATTGTGTCCAACCATGAACCTACTTGCAATTCACCCCTAGCCCATCTCTCCCAACACCACATCCAAGCGATGCTGAAACACAGCCAGGGATGGGGACTCAACCACCTCCCTGGGCAGCCTGTTCCAATGTCCCACCACTCTTTCTGTGAAGAACTTCTTCCTAGTGTCCAGTCTAAACCTGCCTTGGTTAGGCTGGAAGCCATTCCCTCTAGTTCTGTCACTAATGACCCGAGAAAAGAGACCAGCACCTGCCTCTCCACAGTGTCCCTTCAGGTAGCTGTAGAGAGTGATGAGGTCTTCCCTCAGCCTCCTCTTCCTCCAACTAGACAGACCTGACTCCTTCAAACCATCCTCACATGATCTATTCCCCAGTCCCTTGAGCAGCTTCATTGCCTCCTCTGCCCCTGCTCCAGCACCTCCAGATCTTTCTTCTACTGAGGTGCCCAGAACTGAACCCGGTGCTCGAGGTGAGGCCTCCCAGTGCTGAGTACAGGGGCACAATCCCCTCCCTACTGCTGCTGCTCACACTGTTCCTGATCCAGGCCAGGATGCCTTTGGCCTTCTTTGTCTGTCAGAACCCCCCGAGCCCTCTCCTGGAGCCAGCTCTCCAGCCACATTCCCAGCCTGTAGCCTGCATGGGGCTGCTGCAGCCCAAGAGCAGGCCTCAGCTCTTGGCCTTGTTCAAACTCATCCCATTAACCCTGGCCCAGGATCCAGTCCAAGTCTCTCTGGAGAGCTACACATTGCCCTGTAACTCTTACCCAGGGCAGACTGCTGTGGCATATCACAGCCTGAGCAAGGAGCTGGGGGATAAATCACAAAAGAATTCAACCCAAACATTTTAAACTTTATTCTTGATGACTGTAGTTCATTATTCCTGTCTAGCTCCACTATTTACTGTCCACAGGCAAAGGTGGCAGTGGATAAACATCTGATTTCCTCTCTAGCCAATGGGCAGCTGCTGCCTAGGAAGAGATAAATGAAATTATAAAGCTGTAATCAAAGTCTTATTGTATATTATGAGAAGAATCATATATCAAAGCTAGGTTCTGAGGTTTCCAATTTGAGTGATTTACATGATTTTAGATCTTTTTTGATCATAAAAGGAATCTTAAAAACTTATATCTTAGCAAGCTGTTCACTTCTTTGACATCTTACTGCACTGTGTGATTTTTTAATAAATAAAAACCCAGTAAAAGACTGTAGATATGATCCTGCAAAATTAGATAGAGCACATAGAGCCAGAATTCCAGAAACAATCAGAAATCAGAATATTTTTCTAAGGAGAACACTTGAGCATTTTTTGATTGAACACACACATATAAAATCTACACATTTTTGGTATATTTTAAATACCATTTAAAATATATTTTAAATAATTATAAAGAAGTAAGCAACCAAATTCCTCATCCTTTACATATACTTTTAATGAAAGCAGTATCTCGTCCTGGTTATTTTCTTAAGTTGTTTCTGAAAAATGGAAATCACTCCTGCTAACGGGCACAACTGAAAATGAACTCTTTGAGCTCAAATATTTTCTAAGCATGCCAAGAATGAACCGTAAATTTAAAAAAAAAAAAAAAAAAAAGCTAATTAGTTTTCTCCTAAAACAAAACTAACAAGCAAAAGCCTTTAAAGAACACCGCTCAGAAATACTGGTATCAAAGGAGGATACTGTTGATAATCTTATATTCTGTTGCAATTATTTATTCCATATTTTATTGCACAATTCATGAAGAGAATTGCAGCAATTGGAGTCCTTACATTACTACAAGAGATTAAAAGATTTTCTTATCAGACAATTCAGAATTGTGATGATTCACACCTTCATTATTTCTTGAAACACTCCAGCTTCCTCCACAAGTACAGCAAAGGTTTTGCATGACTACGTCCCTTAAACTAAACAGAACTCGTGTCATTTTCTCACGGTGCTCAGAACAAGCTCAGGATGAAAGAGTAACCCTTTCAAGCCAGTTAAACAAGCATCATTATTTTAAAATAAATGAAGAGGAGCATGGTTATTTACGACTGTGTGCTCATGTGTTATGCATGCCTTATCTTGGAGGCATCTGATAGACCCCTAGAACACTTTGTTAGCTGTAGTCTTCAAGAATCATTTGGTAAGAAGTTCACGTTGGTCTATTCACACTCCAAAGGTGGAGATTTGAAGACAAAGTACAATAACAGAACAAATGGAAAGACACTGGAAAATTCTTCTCCTCGGCAGGGTTTCCACACAGCATAAAACCTGGGTCAGGGAGAGTCACTTCAGATACATGTACATGCCAGCATTTCTCAGTGCCAACTTACATTAAGGACACACCCAATTTGCTGTGCAGGGTGGAAATAAAGTATGAGAATGAGCCTCTTGTAAGGAATTTCTGAAAATCAGTGAAAAGCAGCCATGGACTTGCAAAGTTATTCTGGATGCCTTAACTAGCACGGCTCAGACTGCAAACTGAGACCCAGATAGAAGATAAGCACTTGAAATTTCATCACTGAAGAGGTCCAGGGAAGACTCTTCTGTGTCTCATACACTTTTCTGAGGTACAGGAGACCTGATGGGCTGTGCTCAAGAACCAGCTGAACCCAAATGCCTCATTCTTCATTTGCTCCACTGCATCCTCATGGGTAATTATGTTTTGGTTCTGTAACAGGCAACCTCTACCCAGATAAGGCTTTTATCAGGAAGGTCAGTGCTTCCTGGGTAAAACCTGGGTCAGGCCACCCATTCAGTCTCATAAAGGATGACGAGGTGCTGTGTTATAAATCCTTAGGTACTGTGCATTTTAACCCCACATTTCCCATTGTTAACTTCAAATTATGTCCCGAGAGAAGTCAAGGGAGGAGCAGCTCTTCACTTCTGCAATATCCCCCATTAAGAAATACTCAGAAGAAATGAATGTGGATAGTGCCTGTCACACAGAATATGCCAAGTCTGATGCACAGACTCAGAGGCACATGCTTTCTTCTGCATATAGCCTTGAGGTAGGAAAAATGAAAACTCTCCCTATTGCTTACAATGCACACACACTTCATTCAGGAACCTGCAGTTCTGTTTTTAACACAAAGTATACCTACTACACCCAAAACAGTGCTCACTGGTATATCTCCTTTTGTAATCTTATCATTGACTCGTAGTGTTCATGGAGGTTTGGAAGTGCATTCTCTCCAGGATGTCCCATCTCTGTATCACCTTATACCCTGAGGAGCCATAAAGGGATCCTTCAGTGACTTCTCAATCTTCATTTAAAGGTTCTTTTTAACTGAGAGCTTCATGTGTGAAATATGTAATAGAATGTGGGCCCCACAATCCATTTAGCTTTGTAGACAGCATATTGTGCTTGAGTCTCTCATCCATTCATTCACTTGCATGACATTGTAAAGGTATTTTTTAGAAATAAAACATGAATAGGGAGATTTTTTTAAAGCTTAGTGATAAGCTGGAGATTAGAATTCAATTGAATAGTCAGTTAAATATGGGTTCATGTGTGTTGATACGGCTACCCATTGTCACAGCAGGTATGAGATGTTTGGCAGTTTCCCAGCTTTGCACTCCAGTGGGGGTTTGTAGCAGTGCTAATAAAGTAGTGTCCCAACTTTCAGTGAAATAAAATATTTTCCAGAAAATGCTTATTGCAATCTTGTCAGTTTTAAGAGAGAAAAATTTCTATTTTTTTTTTTTTTTTGTGGTTCTTACAAAGCTTTACATTTTTGGGGTAGAAATGTCTTGGTTTAGTTTATTATTTATATATATATAGTTGGGGTTTATTCCCCCCTGAAGCTAGCTCTGAGGAAACAATATTAGAAGAAGAAATAATTAAGGAAGCCAACAGTCATCTGCTTTTTCTAAAGAATATTGGGCAGATGACAAACCCACTAGAAAATCTGGCATGCTATTTATGGGCAGGAAATTTTCAGGGAGAAACAATACTTTCGAGATCATGTTAAAGTTATATGATAATTTTTCCTATTAAAAGTGAAGAACTGGAATGACAGACAGACAGAAGTGAACCAAGTTCTGTGCTATCTGCTCATCATGATGGCAACTCGTACTTCTTGGTGTGAATTATCTTTTCCTGAGCAGTAGCAACATGAATAAATGGTGCTCTGAATGACAGAAATTTTTTACATAATCTATTCCAAGTTAGCCTATCATTACCAACAAAATACCTGTGACCTGCACAAAATGTGTAATTTGAGAGTTTTTTTCCACTGGTGTAAGTCTTTTGCTTTTTTAACTCTCAGAAATAAAAAAATTGCTCTCAGAAACATTCCCAGAAGCCTTTCTGGACCTGAGCTGCTCTCTAGGTATTAATAATAAAAAAAATAATGCTCAGCTGTGCTGTTAGCAGTGTACAGTGAACACATTTAGCACATTAAGCCTTGATTAGATAGTAAAAAAAACTGATTCTAGCATCTCCTCCTGCATTGGGAAACTCCATAGGTACAGTAATCCTGAAGCACAACAGGAGCAGTGGCATGAGACTCTAAAGGCACATACAGACCTCAGCAGCACAGTGAGGAGTGTTTCCCAAAGATATGGATCAGCTGCTGGTGTAGCATTACAACCCCTGCACCAACAGAACCTTTCTGCCAACATCTAAGCAATGGCAAGGAAGCAGGACAATGCAGGTTCAGCTCTGTGTCCTGCCAGAAACCTGGCTTCACACACTTGTCTCCTCCATGACCTGACTAACCTAGCAAGTGACAGCTTTGTTATAAATATCCAAGAATCATGAGGCTGTCACTTTCCCACTGTCACAGCTAATTAACTTCTAGGAATAACTATGGGAACTATTTTATTTCATCATCTCAAAGATGGGTCTGGAGTGAACGTGTGTATCCACGATGCCTAAACTGGCTGAGAAAAAAAACACGACCCTCTGATGAACACCAGGGCAGATCAGTGTCTGGGGGTGTGTGCCATGTATTCAAGGCTCTGTAGCTGGCTAGAAGCAACACCATGATTTTGAATCACTTGCATATGGTGGAACTTGTGGACAGAGGAGAGGTAAAAGAGCATGTTTGTGTAAAACCCTCAAAAAGTGCACACATGCCTCAAAAAAAAAAAAAAAAAAAAAAGGTGCAATGGAACTGTCATTTCCATTTAGAAAAATCTAGGTGTAACCCATAATTAGAAACTACTAAATTGCCTGCTTGCTCTTTAGTCAATAGCACAAGGAAAAAGTTATTTCATTTCATAAACTGCTCTTAATGATTACTGTTTGTTTGCTTTCTAAATCTCGAAGTAATCATGTATTGCAAGTGCAAAATATTGGTGAGAGGTTTGCCTCCCAAAAAAAACCTGTTCAGTTTTCCAGTGTGAGGGTAGCTTCTTCCCAGCAGCCCTTTACCACTGACCTGTGAGCCTCTTGCCAGCTCCTGGTCAAAAAAAAGAGAGACCTTGACTTCTGGAGTGGAGGGCTGCCAAGAACATGAAACCAACACCTATATCTTGGGGACACGAGAAAGTCATAATCTGGCTGTATATAGAGCAGCAATTGTTTTATAATAATTGTCCCACTATACCTGCATCCTGTTCCTGTTCCAGAAGTTTACAATGGATCAATGTACCCAAAGTGTTTATACCTAGACCAATCTGAAGCAACACAGTTTAAAGACCTTTTTTTTTTTCTCCTCAGCTGGACTGCCCAAAGAAAGCAGCTCCATAAGGAATTGGTTCTCCTCTCAAAAAAAAAACAACAAAAAAAAAGATTACAAAAGAACCATCTCTTGCTCATTCTTCCCATGTGTGAGCACTGAAGTAATTAGTGATTTCTCTTTTGCACTAGTTTTGGTGCTACGTGGTGACTTTCCAGACAGCTTTCCAGGAACTGCCAGCTGAAATGCCAATGTGGAGAAGCCATGCTTTGCACAGGAACATATGTGCACTCACATACATACACAAAGCCTCTGAACTCACTGTGGGAATGGTTTTTTTTTCCAAACAGCAGGATAAGTAATATGTGGAAATTACCCTAGTGCAAAAGCCCTGTAAAGATCACCCACTTCCATTTTGCCATGGTAGCAAGGTGATTCCCACCAACAGCTGAGACAAATGCTGTTGCTTAAACTTCACTACCTGGTGGCAAAGACTATTTTAAATTCATAGACATGGAAAAATGACAGAGCTGAGAGGTTGGAGTTAGAGTGAGCCAAGAGTAGGAAGTGCTGCACATTGTATCCTAGAAACAGCCTTCGGTTCCTCAGTCCTTTTTAGTCATTCATTGTAGAAAGAAGGTTGGAAGAACTGGTGCAGATAAAGTAGATATCAGTTGAATTTTTGCCAAGTGGTCATTAATCCCCAAAATTTCAATCATATTCTAATTAAAATTTAACAGCAGAGACGTGCCCTGAATTATACAACCACAAACTGATTTTGTGCTTCAGGAATGTATTTGTGTATAAATAGGTGGAAAAAACAATAGCTGAATGGAAGGAGCTGCCTGAGACTTTCACATTCTCAGTCATGAAAAATAAAGCCACCCATGATAAAATTAAGTCATATGCTTTTTATCTGTAGCTTACACCATTAAAATGTGTATGAAAGATTGAATATACTATGATCCTAGGAAACATTATGCAGTTGAGGATGGTTCTCTCCAAAGAAGCAGCATTGCTTCCTCATTATGAAAGATAATATATTCATGTTTTTAATGGTGCTGTGAGAAAGATAACTTTGTCTTGAAGAGTTAAACAAAGCTGAGTGAGAAGACACGAGATTAAAAAGCAGTCCTGGAATGATATGCAGATGCTAGTTAAGATGTAGACAAGTCTGAAAAAAATATTGTTCTCCTCCTTATAAATCTTCTACCTTTGAAAACACGTATTAAGCTTAAAATTGAGAAAAAGTTCTGCACATCCTTAGAGAAATCTCAAGTGACAAGGAATTTACCTGTTTTCATATTTCTCTAGCATGTTTTCTAAGTTTATATCATGACAAATGCGGAGACAGCGATTAAAAATGTGTCACTCTTTTAATCATTTAGCTTGATCCAAGCTGAACCTTCAAATAGAGATGCCAGTGTGTATGAAGGGAGGAAGAGCTAATTGGGAAAGCTGAGAAGAATGTAGCTAGCAAATGCAGAATGATACCATCAAAGATAACTAGATTGTCTTTTTCATAACAGAAATTAGAAGTGACAGATGGTCTTGTTCCTGAACCAAAGGTGTAGAAGTCCTGAAATTCAATCTGGATTTCTGGCTCTGACACAGATTTCCTCTGCAATTTTTTTGCCTTGGAAAAATCACCCCTAAAAAGCACGAATGTCTCAGGCTAGCTTCCCCAGGAAAGCTGCTAGAGCTGAAATCTTAGGTTATACCTCACCTACTGCTTGCACTTTATTGACAGCACAAAGAACCTGGCACCTCAGCCCTTTACTTTAGGCTACAGGAGAGGTTGTTGGAATAAATTGCTTTATTTTGCCTTGGAAAAATCACCCCTAAAAAGCACGAATGTCTGAGGATAGCTTCCCCAGGAAAGCTGCTA
>VYZU01012014.1:0-18652 GCA_013401355.1 Ceyx cyanopectus
CATCTAGTAGAGCAGCTCAAAAAAAAAAAGAGCTGGAGGAGAAATTAATTCCTTCCGGGAGAAGGATTCCAGTCTGTTGAGAAAGGAATTACCAGCTGAGCCCTGTGATAATTACACTTTACCAATTAGGATGTTTAATCAGCTTTGGAAGATGCTTCTCAACGTCTTGGCTTCCCCTGCACACACTTAGGGGCAGGAATCAGGATGGCTTGGTGGTTTTGAGGGACTCCAGCAAGTCCAAGGGCGAGGTTCTGCCCCTGGGTTGGGGGTGAAGGGGTGGAGAGAGCCCTGGGGAGAAGGATTTGGAGATGGGGGGAGAAGCTGGAGAGAGGACCTGGCAACATTTAGCCCACCCTGCACCCGTTGCTCCATCACCCACTGACCTTGGAAACCCCTCCAGGGGTCATGGGGACTCCAGCCCTGCCCTGGGACAGCCCTGGACACCCCTTTCCAAGGAGAATTTTCTCCTCAGCTCCAACCTCAACCTCCCCTGGGGCAACCTGAGGCTGGTTCCTCTTGTTTCTTGGGAGAAAAGCCCAACCCCAGTCAGATAGGAGGCAAATATTCCCCAAAACAGAAAGGGGGGGGGGGGGAAGCAAAAAGCAGCCAGAGAGAGCTTAGAGGGGTTGGAAAGGTCAAGAAGAGATCCCACCTGATCAGCTTAAAAACTCCCAAGACACTCAATATCAGAAACCACCAACCAAAACAACCCCAAATTACATCAACCAAAAAACCTTCCTGCCTCTTAAGATGGCCTCAGAGGTGAAAACACCAGAGGAGGTGTTTTTCATAGTGGGATGTGTTTCAATCACACCAGTCAACCCCATATTCTGTGTCTGGTTCTCTGTTGTATCACCTGGGGGTTAGATGGACAGAGTTTGGAGCAGGGACAGGCCAAGGGGGGGATGGTTTGGAATGAAAAGAGGGAGGTTGAGACTGGAGAGGAGGAGAAATGGTTGGTGCTGAGGGTGGGGAGAGCCTGGCCCAGGCTGCCCAAGTCTTCTGCTCACAGCCAGCTGAAGTTCTTCCATCTACCTGAAACCTGGAGAAACAGAAGAAAAAACACCTTGATTTCCCCAATCCCTTCCTTCCACATCACCCCTCTGCTCCATAATTCCTTTTTTTTTTTTTTTTTAAATGAAATCTGAAGTCATCCAGGGAAAACATGGAAGGTTTTACAGGGTTTGGAAGAGGTCACCCCGGGAACAGCAGGTCACCCAAGGCTGGCTGCAACCTCCAAACCCCACAACCCCTCCAACCTGGCAACTGCTTGTGCCCACGTACAAGTGGGAGTGTTCCCACTGAGCCTGACTTGAGATTGAAATCTGACAGCTAGACAGCACCAAATTTACCCTGAAAAAAAAAAGGGAAACACTGGAATTTGAGTGGGATCAGCTCTGAGAAGCCTCAGTGGTGGCACCTCACAGGTGTGTTCCACAGCGGGTGGAGATCCAGCTGAGCTTTCCTCTCCAGAGCAAAATGACTTCAAGATCCAGCTGAGCTTTCCTCTCCAGAGCAAAATGACTTCAAGATCCAGCTGAGCTTTCCTCTCCAGAGCAAAATGACTTCAAGATCCAGCTGAGCTTTCCTCTCCAGAGCAAAATGGCTTCAAGAGCATCTCCATGAAGGTCTTCTGAGCTGGAAAGGAGGGACTCCTGAGGGACCTCTCTGCTCTGTGTTCCTCGGAGCTCTCTGGCACATGAAACAGGAGCTGGTGGCCTTCACTCCCTGCTCATCAGTCCCCCTGCAAGTGAAAGGTTGGCTGGGGCTCTGAGCACCCTGCTCTGGTTGCAGATTCCCTGCTCCCTGCAGGGGGTGGGGGGTGGGTGGGGGGTGTCCCTTCCAACATGATGCTCTGTCTTCTCATTTCTGACTTTCCAGGACAGCACAATCATTTCCAACCGTGTCACTTCACATTCCACCCGGGATTTCAACACAGAATCGTTTAGGCAGGAAAAAAAAACCCTTAAAGATTATCGTGTTTTTTGTCATGATCTCATTGCATACAGACCAAGAGACAAGTAAGAGGCTCTAACCAGCAAAACAAGCTCCGGCCTTCCCCTCGGCGGGGAACCACGCCCAAACACATCAGGAAAGGAGAGAACCCGCCACAGCCTTGGGGCATTTTTCCTTTAATCATCACACCGGGTTTACAATGTCTCACCTCACCGGGTGTCATTCCAACCCAGAACCACCAGGCTGCCTTCCCTCACCGGGTCCCCGAGGCCACCCCCACCCTGTCTGAGGAGGCTAGCTCTCGGCCCTCAGGCCTCAAGCCCCAGACTCCAGGCCCTTGTCCCTAGCCCTAGGCCTTCAAGCCCCCTGGCCCTGGCCCTCAGGCCTTCAAGCCCCAGGCTCCAGGCCCAATCCCCAGCCTTCAGCCCCCAGCGCTTGGCCCTCAGGCCTCAAGCCCCAAGCTCCAAGCCCCAGTCCCCAGCCTTCAGCCTTCAGCCCCCAGCTCTTGGCACTCAGACCTCAAGCCTCAAGCTCCAGGCCCCAGGGCCCAGCCCTCGGCCTTCAGTCCCCAGACCTCAGCCTTCAGCCTCCAGCCCGCAGGCCTCAAGCCCCAGGTTCCAGGTCCCAGTCCCAGCCTTCAGTCCCCAGCTCCAGCCCTCAGGCCTCAAACCCCAAGGTCCAGGAGCTAGACCCTGGCCCTGGCCCTCAGACCACGGCTCTTGGCCCTCAGGCCTCAAGCCCCAAGGTCCAGGCCCCAGTCCGTGGTCCTAAGCCTTCAGCCCCCTGTGTCCAGCCCTCAGGCCTCAAGCCTCAAGATCCAGGCCCCGTCCCCAGCCCTCAAGCCCCAGGCTCAAGGCCCCGGTCCCCAGTCCTCAGCCTTCAGCCTCCAGCCATCAGACCTCAAGCCCCAGGCTCCACGCCCAGGTCTGTGGACTTCAGACCCCAGCTCTCAGCCCTCAGACCTCAATCCCCAGTCTCCAAACCCTGGTTGCCAGCCCTAGGCCTTCAGTCCCCAGGCCCTCAGGCCTCAAGCCCCAGGCTCCAGGCCCCAATCCCCGGCCTTCAGCCCCCAGCTATTGGCACTCAGGCCTCAAGCCCAAAGCTCCAGGTCCCAGGCCCCAGCCCTCGGCCTTCAGCCCCCTGCCCCTCACCCCAGGCTCCAGGCCCCAATCCCCGGCCTTCAGCCCCCAGCTATTGGCACTCAGGCCTCTTGGTCCCCAGCTCTTGGCCCTCAGGCCTCAAGCCCCAGGCTCCAGGCCCCAATCCCCGGCCTTCAGCCCCCAGCTATTGGCACTCAGGCCTCAAGCCCAAAGCTCCAGGTCCCAGGCCCCAGCCCTCGGCCTTCAGCCCCCTGCCCCTCAGGCCTGAAGCCCCAGGCTCCAGGCCCCGGTTCCCAGCCCTCAGTCTTTAGCCCCTGGCCCCCAGCTCTCAGTCTCTGGCTGTTGGCCCTCAGGTCTCAAGTTCCAAGCTCCAGGCTCCAGTCCCCAGACCTAGGCCTTCAGCCCCCAGCCCCCCGACCTCAGCCCCCAGCTTTTGGCACTCAGGCCTCAAGCCAGAAGCTCCAGGCCGTGTTCCTCGGCCCTCTGCCTTCAGCTGCTGGTCCCTGGTCCTCAGGCCTCAAGCCCCTGGCTCCAGGCCCCAGTCCCTGGACCTCAGTTCCTGGCTCTTGGCCCTCAGGCCCCAGGTTCCAGGCCCTGTTTCTCAGCCCTCTGCCTTCAGCTGCTGCTCCCCTGGCCCTGAGACCTCAAGCCCCAGGCTCCAGGCCCCAGCCCTTGGCCCTCAGCATCAGGTCCCTGGCCCTTGGTCCCCGGCTCCTGGCCCTCAGGCCTCAAGCCCCAGGCTTCAGGTCCCAGTCCCTCGCCTTCAGTCCCTGGATCTCAGTCCTCAGGCCTCAAACCCCAGGGATCAGGCTCCAGCACCTGTCCCTGGGACCCTGGCTCTCGACCCTCAGGCCTCAAGCCCCAGGCTCCAGCCCTTGGCCTTCAGCCTCAGCTCCATGGCCCTCAGCCCCCAGCTCTTGGCCCTCAGGTCTCAGGCCTCAAGCCATAGATTCAGGCCCCAGTCCCCTGACCTCAGCCGCTGGCTTTTGGCACTCAGGCCTTCAGCCCCCAGCCCTCAGCCTCCAGCCCTCAGGCCTCAAGCCCCAAGCTCCAAGCCCCAGTCCCCAGCCCTAGGCCTTCAGCCTCCTGGCCCTGGCCCTCAGACCTAAAGCCCCAAGCTCCAAGCCCCAGTCTCCAGCCCTAGGACTTCAGGCCCCTGGCCCTGGCTCTCAGGCCTCAAGCCCCAGGCTCCAGGCCTCAAGCCCCAGCCTTCAGCCCCCAGCTCTTGGCACTCAGGCCTCAAGCCCAAAGCGTTAGGCTCCAGGCCCCAGCCCTCAGCCTCCAGTTCTCAGGCCTCAAGCCCCAGGCTTCAGGCCCCAGGGCCCAACCCTTGGCCTTTAGCCCTCACCCCTCAGGCCTCAAGCCTCAAACCCCAGGCTCCAAGCCCTAAACCTTCAGTCCCCTGGTCCTCAGACCTCAAGCCCCAGGCTCCAGGTCCCAGTCCCCAGCCTTCAGTCCCTGGCTCTCAGTCCTCAGGCCTCAGTCCCAAGGGTCCGGGCTTCAGCCCCTGTCCCTGGAACCCCAGCTCTCGGCCCTCAGGCTTCAAGCCCCAAGCCCCGGCCTTCAGTCCCCAGCTCTTGGCACTCAGGCCTCAAGCTCAAAGCTCCAAGTCCCAGGCCCCAGCCCTCGGCCTCAAGCCCCCAGACCTCAGCCTTCAGCCTCCAGCCCGCAGGCCTCAAGCCCCAGGCTTCAGGTCCCAGTCCCAGCCTTCAGTCCCCAGCTCAAGCCCTCAGGCCTCAAACCCCAAGGTCCAGGCTTCAGCCCCTGGCCCTGGCCCTCAGACCCCAGCTCTTGGCCCTAAGGCCTCAAGCCCCAAGATCCAGGCCCCAGTTTGCGGTCCTAGGCCTTCAGCCCCCTGTGTCCAGCCCTCAGGCCTCAAGCCCCAAGATCCAGGCCCGGTCCCCAGCCCTCAAGCCCCAGGCTCCAAGCCCCAGTCCCCAGCCCTAGGCCTTCAGCCCCCTGGCCCTCAGGCCTCAAGCCCCAGGTTCGTCACAGTCCCCAGCCTTCAGTCCCTGGCTCTCAGTCCTCAGGCCTCAAACCCCAGGCTCCAGCCCCTGGTTCCCAGCCCTCAGTCTTGAGGCCCTGGTCCCCAGCTCTCAGTCCCTGGCTCTTGGCCCTCAGGCCTCAAGCCCCAGGCTCCAGCCCCTGGTTCCCAGCCCTCAGTCTTGAGGCCCTGGTCCCCAGCTCTCAGTCCCTGGCTCTTGGCCCTCAGGCCTCAAGCCCCAGGCTCCAGCCCCTGGTTCCCAGCCCTCAGTCTTGAGGCCCTGGTCCCCAGCTCTCAGTCCCTGGCTCTTGGCCCTCAGGCCTCAAGCCCCAGGCTCCAAGCCCCAGTCCCCAGCCCTAGGCCTTCAGCCCCCTGTGTCCAGCCCTCAGGCCTCAAGCCTCAAGCTCCAGGCACCAGTTCCTGGCCCTCAGTCTTCTGAGGCTTCTGAGAGCTCCTGGACCCCAGCTCTCAGCCCTCAGGCCTCAAGCCCCAGTCCCATTCCCCAGCCCTAGGCTTTTTGTCCGCAATCCCCAACCTTCAGGCCTCAACCTCCAGGCCCTGCTCCCCGGCCCTCAGGCCTCAACCTCCAGGCCCTGCTCCCCAGCCCTCAGGCTTCAAGCCCCAGGCTCCTGGTCCGCCACCCTTAGCCTTCAGTCCCCAGCTCTCAGCCCTCAGGCCTCAACCTCCAGGCCCTGGTCCCCAGCCCTCAGGCTTCAAGCCCCAAGCTTCAGGCCCCAGGCCCTGGTCCTAGGCCTTCAGGCCCTGTGTCCAGCCCTCAGTCCCTGGCTTTCAGTCCCTGTCTCTCAGTCCTCAGTCTTCAAACCCCAAGGTCCAGGCTCCAGCCCCTGTCCCTGGGACCCCCGCTCTCAGCCCTCAGGGTTCAAGCACCAGGCTCCAGGCCCCAGTTCCTGCCCTCAGTCTTTAGCCCCTGGCCCCCAGCTCTCAGTCTCTGGCTGTTGGCCCTCAGGCCTCAAGCCCCAGCTCCAGGCCCTGTTCCTCAGCCCTCTGCCTTCAGCTCCTGCTCCCCTGGCCCTCAAGCCCCAGGCTTCAGGTCCCAGTCCCTGGCCTTCAGTCCCTGGATCTCAGGCCTCAGGCCTCAAAACCCAGGGTTCAGGTTCCAGGCCCCTGTTCTCAGACCTCAGCCTTTAGCCCCTGGTCCCCAGCTCTCAGGCCCTGGCTCTTGGCCCTCAGCCCTCAAGCCCCAAGCCCCAGTCCCCAGCCCTAGGCCTTCAGCTGCTGGTCCCTGGCCCTCAGGCCTCAAGTCCCAGTCCACAGCCCTAGGCCTTCAGCTGCTGGTCCCTGGCCCTCAGGCCTCAAGCCCCAAGCCCCAGTCCCCAGCCCTAGGCCTTCAGCCCCCTGGCCCTGACCCTCAGGCCTCAAAGCCCCAGTCCTAGGCCTTCAGCCCCCTGTGTCCAGCCCTCAGGCCTCAAGCCTCAAGATCCAGGCCCCATCCCCAGCCCTCATGCCCCAGGCTCCAGTTCCCAGCCCTCAGTGTTCAGCTCCCAGTCCCCACCCCTCAGGCCTCAAGCCCCAAGCTCCTGGTCCCCAGCCCTCAGCCTTCATTCTCCAGCTCTTAGCCTCAAACCCTAAGGTCCAGGCCCCGCTCCCTGGCCCTCGGCCTTCAGCCCCCTGCTCTCAGTCTTCAGCCCTCGGTCCCCAGCCCTCAAACCCCAAGCTCCAGGCCCCGGTCCCCAGCCCTAGGCCTTCAGTCCCCTGCTCCCAGCCCTCAGGTCCCCGCCTCCAGCTCTTTGCCCTTAGGCCTCAAGGCCCACACCCCTGTCCTCGGCCTTCACCCCACCCGTCTCTCATCCCTCAAGCCTCACGCCCCGCTCCCCTGTCCTCAAGCCCCGAGCCCCAGCCTCCTCAGTCCACTTAATACCCCTCCAACCCCCTCAACCCCGCCCAGGAACCGGCTCCTCCGCCCAATGGCGCGGCTGCTTCGGGCGGGCGGGCCCGTCCCGCCTCCTCTCCTCCCCTCCCCTCCCACCCCNCCCTCCCCTCCGCCGCCGCCCGCGGCCGCCGCCGAGGGGAGCCGCCATGGGACAAAAGGCGCGTTGAGGAGCGGCGGCCTCAGCCACCCCAGGCCGCACCCGCCACCCCTCGGTGCCCCGCCGCTCCATGGCGGCCCCGAGCCGCTAGACCACCCCACCCCCCCCGGGCCCGCAGCGCCTTCCTCCTTCCTCCACCTTTCTCTCCCTCCCCTCCCCGCCATGCCGAGCGGTGCCGCCGCCGCCACCGCCGCGGCCTCCCCCTCCGCCGAGCCCTCCGAGCCGCCGAGGCCGCTGCTGCTGCTCCAGCAGCGTCTCTCCGGCCTCGGCCTCCGCGATCGCGGCGGAGGGGTCGGGGGGATCCGGAGGCAAAGGCGGAGGCGGGAGGGTTTGGGGCCTCTGCACGATCCCCTCGGAGAGCCGGGGCCTGGCGGGGTGGAGGAGGAGGAGGAGGAAGAGGAGGAGGAGGCGGCGGCGGCGGTGGGGGACGAGGGAGACCTGGAGCTGGAGGAGGAGGAGGAGGAGCTGCTGGCGGGGGAGGACGACGAGGAAGAGGAGGAGGAGGAGGAGGACGCGGCCGCGTTGCTGCTGCTCTCCTCGTCCTCTTCACCCTCCCAACCCCTCCCGCTGTTACCGGCGCTGGGCTCCGTCCTGCTCTCGCCTTCCTTCGATGGGCGGGAGGCGGCGGCGGCGGTTGCCGGGAGGGGAGCGGCTCCGTGCGGGGCGGACGATCCTCGGGGCATGATGGCGGCGATGCTGTCCCACCCCTACGGCACCGCCGGGGCACCGCCGGGCCTGAACGGCGAGCAGGCGGCCCTGCTCCGCCGAAAAAGCGTCAACACCACCGAGTGCGTGCCCGTGCCCAGCTCCGAGCATGTGGCCGAGATCGTGGGGCGGCAGGGTGAGTGGGGGACCCCCCTTGGAAGGGGGTGGAGGGGGGTGTGGGGATGGACACACGCCATCCCCCCGGGGGGGATGGGGAGCGGGGAACAGCGAGGAGAGGCTTGTCCCGGGTCTGCTGCTCTTCCCTCGGGGTTCCTCGCACACCCCGGGGGGTTGGAGGAGCTTGGGGTGGTCCCCGAGGTTGAGGCGTCCTCTGCTGAACCCCTCTGGGGATGGGTTGGCTCAGATCTTTGCTGATGGTTCGTTTAACCGCAGGCTTAACGAGTTCAGAGAAGCTCCCGTTTCCCTGTAGGAGAGTTGGACTCTCCAAAGACCCGGAGAGGTGAAGGTCTTCAAGTTGCTTCCATTTCAGAGCAGGGTGAGGGGCTGCCACCATCCCTCCAGCATCACCGACACAGAAGTAAGGACCTCGGGAGCCGCCGAGGAGGTGGAAAAAGGATCCATGTGCAGCCCACTTCTCTCCTCTTTCTGCTCTCCCCGTGGTCCCCTGTTGCTCCACTCCCTTCATGCCGTTAGGGGAAGGTCAGGTCGGTGATGTCATAGCCCTTTCATGTGGCCTCCTGGGCAGCAGGGGCTCGGAGGAATGGGTGAGGAGTTGAGAACGACGAGGAGTTGAGAACAATCCCATTTCCCACCCGGTTTCCTGCCGGCCAACCCGATTTTATTTGATTTTTTATTTTTTTTTTTTCTTTTTAATCTCATTTTTTCCAAGCACTTTTTATAGCTCCCGACAGCAAAACGTAGGTGTGGAAATGCAGACAATGAAGTTGCCACTCTCTCTCTTGTTATTCTTCACTGCTTTGCTCGGGGGTGGTGTGTCTGGTTGGCCGATAACGAGCTCTTGTGCTGTCTGGTCTCTACATCAATGTGGCTTTTGTTTCCTCTTTTTTTTTTTTTTTTTTTTTTTTTTCTCGAGTGTGGCAACAGTAAAATCGGGCTGAGCCGCTGTGGCACAGAAAAAATGCCTTCTGCCAGACTTTTGTTTTCCTTTCCTCTTATTTATTTTAGGCTCTTAGCGGTCAAGGGTGGGATTTTGTACTGGGTGTGTCAAAAGACAGCCGAAAAAAAAAATTGGCAGGTAGCTTCTTCTGATGCAGACACGTCTATTCTGTTCAGAAAAAAAGCACAACTCTCTTCTTTATCTTTATTTTTTTCCCCCCGAAAGAAATAACGTGTGAATGTCTTGAAGACTTTGCTCGTGTGTCACTGGGGATGGAAAACAACTTGGAAACTGGTGATTGCTCCAGGTTTTCTGGAGGAGAAACCCAAACGATTGGGCTTTGAGGAAGCGATTAGGCTGCCGGGTTTATTCACCACCGGCTCAGGATTGTTCTCCCGGAGTGTATTTTCCAGGTCTTTTGACTCCCTTCCAAAGCAAGATCGTGGAGTTTTGCGTAAAAATAGGATCCTTGTTCCCCCGGTGTGCTCAGTTTGCTGCTTTCCCCTTTCTTCCTTACCCCTGGGGTCACAGTGTGTTTGGAGAAAAGAATGAGAAAAGAATTCGAGCTGCAATACCCACCGAAAAGAATTCGAGCTGCGAAAAGAGGAGTGGAGAGGGGGAGCTAAAAAAACTCCCGAGCAAATCTTGTGTGGGGAGCTCCTTCCAGATTCCCACTTGAGGGAGGCTTAGAGACCCACTTATGTAAGTTGTATTAGTTTAAATATTGTGGTGGGGTTGTTTTTTTTTCGTTGTTTTCTTAAGAATATTGCTCCTTGCAGCTCCTTTTATGGCTCAGAGTTGTGCCAGCTCCTCCCATGGGCTGGAAGCTGTTGCTCTCTTTTTTTTTTTTCCTTCCCCCCTCCACCTGCTTTGCCAACCTCTAAAAACAAAGATGCTTCAATATTCTCTTCCCCTCGTGCATCGTAACCAGCTGAAGTTTCACACCAGGGTCCTCTTCATTTCAACACCTCGTGATGTCAGAGGTGCAATTAAGTGTCATTTCTAATCGGTGAAGCTTAAGCTCGTCTCCTTGTGAGGTGTAAAAACATCAGCTCTGGAAACACCAGGAGTGCTGAGTTTGAAGGGTTTGCTCACTGCTGGGTCTGCAAGTGTGTTTATGGGAAGCCCTGACCCCGAAGAACAACAATAACCAGAATTCCACAGTGCTTTTTTTTTATCCCAATTTAATGCCTTAAAGCTGCAAGAGAACTTCCAGATGCTGTTTATCAGCCTGAAGGAGCTTCTGATTTTCCAGAGAGCAACAAACAAGCCAAAACTTTTCAGTTTCCACTTAACATGTGGTTTGTTTTTTTTTTCTGCCTTATTTTAATTATTTTATTTATTTTTTTTTTCCCCCCCTCAGTTTCATGCAAATTCCAGAAATAAACCCAGCACTTGAGGCAGGGAAGTGATGCTCCCAGCAGCCCAGCTGCAGGTGGCCATCTCCCAGCTTCCCACGTGGAGTAGCTGGGGTACAGATGTGGGAGGGATGTCCCAGCTCTGGAAGGTGTGGAGTGCCTGGAATGTACCTCGTGGTGAACGGGGTTTCTCCTGAGGTCACGGTGGTGCTGTGGCAGGAGCTGAACGAGCTGCTGCTGGAAGCTCTTGGCATCACTGGAGTGGGGGAGACAGAAAAAAAAAAAAAAAAAAAAAGCACTGGATGAAAGCCCAAGTCAGATTTGCTTTTAAGGAACAGTTGGTTTTCTTCAGAACACGAATTTTCTTCAGCATTCCTGAAACCTGACAGTTTATTGTTGGGTTTGCTCTGAATAACTTGAAATATCCTCAGTTTTTCCCCACTCCTCGTGCCCCCCCCCCCCCCCATCCCTCAAATTCACTCCAACAGAGGCTGGTGCAATTCTTTGTAGGGGAAGAATCTCAAAAGGTGAACAACAGAGATATTTGTATCCCTTTTTTTTTTTTCTCCTTGCAAAGGCATGTGACTGGGAGCCAGGAAAACTGGATTCCATTCATGGCATTGTCCAGGCTTCCTGGATGAATTCAAACCAGCTCTTGCACCCGACCTTTGGTGAGTTGGCTGCTTGGAAAAGGGTGGTTTCCTTGGCTGTCAGCAGCTGCAAACCCTGCCTGCCCCAAGTTCTGTGGCTGTAAATCAAATAAACTTCAAATTAAAATCACCTTGGACCGAGAGAAGCCAGGAGCAAAAGAAGATGAGATGGTGTTTTAATGCACATTTCATGCTCCTGGACTCCACTCTGTGAGTGTGGGCTCTTCAGGAGAAGACTTTTTGGCTTCAGATAGTCCCGTGGCTTGGAAAAAAGAGAATTCTGCTCAGTGGGAGTGAGGTGATCACTCATAAAAACAATGCAGTGGGGCTAAAACAACCTGGGAACAAATAACCTGTTGGAGCTGAGGATAGGACATAGGTGTCCTATGGTAGGAAAATAATAATCCACACTAAATAATTCTAAACCTGGGTTTATGTCTTGAAAATAATTAGCACTGAGCCCAGTTGTTCATCTCCGACCTGTACCAAGCAGGCAGCACAAGTCTGAATTGGCAGATTTTCTTTGGTTTCTTTTGAATATAATTATTATTTTTCAGCTGACTGCTCGAGTTTGATTGGCACCACTCAAGTTGTCACTCTCATTTGATTGACACGACCAACCAAGACCCCAGGCTCTTTTATTTCCAATCAAAGCTGACAAGGCAGTTAGGCTTCAGACTTTTTTTTTTTTTGCTGCTTTTAACAAGCAGGTTATGAAATTCTCTATTAAAAAGCTGCAAGAAAACTGGAGCTACTTGTTGTAATCCAGTTTAAAAGCTCTTTTTTTTTTTTTTTTTTTGATGGTGTGGCTTGGAGAAGTTGAAATCTTGTTGATTTAGAACTGAAATGTGGGTGTACCTGGCACAATCTAAAGTTTAACAACCCCTTTAGTCTTCTCTGTTAAAAAAAAAATCAAAAAAAAACCAACCCCAAACTCATCCTTCTCAATCTTCTCTCGCTCATTGAGTGGGAAACACCTGAGAGAGACAATTAAATATTATTTTTTTTTTCACCTTCTTTGTGTAGCCTGCCAGAAATTCTCTATATTTTAATATCTGACTGCCAGGAGTGAATACCTGCCTACTGGATGCAGCTGAAATGAGAATTCCCAAACATCTTGTGATGGCAAAATGCTCGTTTCTACCCCTCTGCTCCTTTGCTTTAGTGCTAAAAAAATAATTTTTTTATTTTTTTTTTTACAGTTTGTAACATAAAAGTGCAAACAAAAGTCCTGAACTATCTGTGCAAGTGAAAACAGGAAAAAAATCCTGATTAATTTGCTGCTGAGCTGCCTGCCATGTGAAAACAGCAATGAGTTTTACACATATATGTATTTATTTTAAAGCTGATGGTGTTTCCCTCTCTTAGCCCTCGTTTCTCTCCCAGAACACCCTGGTCTGAAATTCTGGATGAGAAATTTCGGGATATCCAACATTTTTTGTTCAGAACCAAAAAATCTCACCTGGTTTGGATGTAATTCCTCCACTCCAGCTCCCCAGCACAGGCAGAAAATTCACCAGGGCTCACTGTAACCAAGAAAAAAAAGGCTGATGAACACAAGAACATTTAAATTTCATCACAAAAGGCTCCAAATGAAGCATTTGAATTCAATCCCAGTTACTCTGTCTTCCTTTTTTTTTTTTTTTTTAATTTCTTTTTTTTTTTTCAGGTATTCCTTTAAATTCCTGAGATCTTTCCAGCTCCTGAGATCTCATTCCTGCTTTGAACAAAACATCTTTTACTTTTTACCTTCTGATCAAACCACAGCTCTAGCAGCATTTTCCAGTGGGGAATTTAGTGCAGGTGAAGCTTTGGATATTGCTGCTTTTTTTTCCCCTCTTGTAATCTCCCATTTATTAGCCAGTTTTCCATGACATCTTGCCTGCTGATCCCTTTTAATACCCTCATGTTTCCCACCACTGTTGCTCACCCTGATTTGTTTAATTCACTAATATTCTTTATTATTATTTACTCCTTATTCTNTTATTTTTTAGACACACTCCCTCTAACTCTTGCTCTAACAATATTATCTGGTGTTTTTTTTTTTCCCCACTATTCCTTCCTGATTTTGCTCAGCTCCTAAATCCTGGTTGTGCCAGTTAAGTAATTAACTTAAGGAGCAAGATTATTAATAACCTGAATCACAGAATCACAGAAATTAGGGGCTTATAATGATATTATGATTAATTAATCATTAATTAATCATTAATTAATATTAATTAATGTTAATTAATATTAATTAATTAATGAATAATGATTAATGACCACGTTGGGCTCTTTGGTGGCCTGTAACTCGTTCACTGAGTGCCTCAGGACCCAGCTGGATGATGGCAAGGAGGAAAATCATCTCTAGAGTGTTCAGACTGCAGCATAAGGAAAAAAAAAACCACCACATTTGTGGTGGGGAGTTAATGAGGGGGGTCAGGAGATGGAGAGAGGGAAGAATCTTTAATATCAAAACACTTAATTTTGATTTTTGCAAGACCTGGGTGGTGTTTTCTCTTGGAATCACTCTTCCAGAGTAGGCTGTTGGTTGAGGTGGTTTGTTTTTTTTTTGTCCTCCTAAAAATAACCCAAAAATTCCTTTTGACAGGATTCCCTTAACTAATTATTATCTAAGGTTGGGCTGCCTGCTAAAAGCAATTTACAAGAGATATTTTTAGGTGCTAAAAACAAGATGCTGGGCTTGGGGTGGGTGATAAATAACCTGAGTACATCAAGAGCTGGGGGTTTTCTGCAGCTCAGCAGCTTTTGAATGACTTTCTTCATCTTCTTTGATTCCACCCAAAAGTAACTGGAGAGAACCAACAAATAATTCTCAGGAGTTGGGATTGTTCCAGCCTGTGGATTTCAAGCAGTGAGAGGAATTTATTGATCTCAGGTTGAAGGGTGACAGCAACTGGAGTCACTCCATCAACTGAGCTCCCAGCAGGTTGTTGTTTTATGACTTTTATAACCCAGAAATGCTCTGCTCTTAGATTATTTTATTTTTTTTTTGCGCTTCTGGAAGTTGAAGGATGACACGGTTCAGCCCGGGATTTCATTTTCTGTGTTTTCTCCTCTTCTGATTGATTCCTGATCAGCCTGTGGATCAGTTTTATTACTTGTTCCATCACCTCTTTACTTGGCATCAGCATCTTCCAAAACCAGGGAGGCTTCACCCTGCTTGTTCTCCTCGTGCCCTGGGGGGGATGTGGGTGGCTCAGGAGATCCAGGAGGGTCTTGGTGTTGAACCCCTTGGCTAAATACTCCTCAGGAGGAGGGGGGGATGGTTTGGAACTGCAAGAGGGAGATGGAGACTCGAGAGGAGGAGGAGGAGGAGAAACTGTTGGTGCTGAGGGTGCACCTGGGGATGGGTGGGAGGTGCTGCTGTTGCCTTCAACATCTCAGAAAGTCCTTAAAAATCCAAGAGGCTGTGTGTCCTCTGGACTTTTCCATTCCAGCTGGTTGAAGGAAAAAAACATCTGGAAAACATCTGTAACTGGAAGCCAATGGAAACCAGTGGAGAGTCCTCAACAAGTCCATGCACAGAGGGAAAAAAAACCATCCCTGTTTCTTCACCAGTGAGGAAGACACTTTGTCTAGATGATCTTTCTCTGGCAGGGGGTTGGACCAGGTGATCTTCTGAGGTCCATTGCACCCCCTGACAATGATTCCATCATTTTCTGAGCTGATTTTCCAAGCTGAGGTGTCTCTCTGAAGGTTTAAAGAGTGATAACTGGAAACCAGTGGAGAGTTCTCAACAAGTCCATGCACAGAGGGAAAAAAAACCATCCCTGTTTCTTCACCAGTGAGGAAGACCCATGGTCTAGGTGACCCTGCTCTGGCAGAGAGGCTTGACTAGAAGGTCTTTCAAGGTCCCTTCCACCCCCTGGCAATGATTCCGTGGTTCTCTGAGGTGCTTTTCCAAGCTGGGGGTGTCTCTAAAGATGTTGGTTTCTTTTTTTTTCTTGCTTCTTCCTCAACAGGTTGCAAGATCAAAGCCCTGAGGGCTAAGACAAACACTTACATCAAGACCCCGGTGCGCGGAGAGGAGCCCATCTTCGTGGTGACGGGTCGCAAGGAGGACGTGGCCATGGCCAAAAGGGAAATCCTCTCAGCAGCTGAACACTTCTCCATGATCAGAGCCTCGAGGAACAAGAACGCTCCCACCGTGGGCAGCTTCTCCTGCAACCCCAACCTCCCGGGTCAAACCACCGTCCAAGTCAGGGTGCCTTACCGCGTGGTGGGCTTGGTGGTGGGTCCCAAAGGAGCCACCATCAAGAGGATCCAGCAGCAGACCCACACCTACATCGTCACGCCCAGCAGGGACAAGGAGCCGGTGTTTGAGGTGACGGGGATGCCCGAGAACGTGGACAGAGCCCGGGAGGAGATCGAGATGCACATCGCCCTGCGCACCGGCAGCTACGTCCACCTGAGTCCCGACGCCGACTTCCATTCCAACGGCACCGACGTCGGCTTCGAAGCCGGAGCTCTGGGATCTCCCTGGCTCCCTCCGGACCCACTCCCACCTGCTCGGCCCACCAGGATGATTTCCAGCTACAGGAACGACAGCTCGAGCTCCCTGGGGAGCGGATCCACGGATTCCTACTTCGGAAGCAACCGCTTGGCGGATTTCAGCCCCACCAGCCCGTTCGGCGCCGGGAGTTTCTGGTTCGGAGACGCGTTGCCTTCGGTGGATGATCTCGAGCCTCCGGCTTACGACTCTCTCCCAGCACCTTCCCAAACCATCTGGAGCCCGTTGGACGGGGGAAACCCTCTGCCGGGCTTCGGCGGGGAAGCCAAACCTCAACTCCGCGGGAGCCAACCGCCGACTCCACGGGTGTCCCCGACTTTCCCAGAGACCACGGATCACCCTCCGGCCAGGAGAGCCCCGCCGAGCGGCCAGCACCAACCCGGCCTTCCCATCTACATCCCAGCTTTTTCCAACGGTACCAACAGCTACTCCTCTTCCAACGGGGGTTCCACTTCCAGCTCCCCGCCGGAATCCAGGAGGAAACACGACTGCGTCGTCTGCTTCGAGAGCGAGGTGGTCGCCGCCCTGGTGCCCTGCGGACACAACCTCTTCTGCATGGAGTGTGCCAACAAGATCTGCCAGCAGGAGACCCCCTCGTGCCCAGTTTGCCAGACAGCTGTTACTCAGGCGATCCAAATCCACTCTTAACGTAGGAAAAAAAAAAACAATAAAACAGCTCTAAGGACGATCTAGGGACTTCGGGAACCGTTGGAGGCGTGGGGAGGGGAGGGTGTTGGGACCCTGGAGTAAACTTCCTAATTAATTCTGACTGTTGGGACTTGTTACTTTTATTTTTTTTCAAGTTTTTTTTTTTCTTTTTTGGGGTGTTTTCTTGGCATGAGGCTTGAAGTTGGTCGGTGGATTTCGCCTCCCACGGGCTGCTGCGGGAACACTAAACCCCAGGTGGGCTCGGGTTGGCTGGGGGGGGAGCTGAGCTCCCTCTGCCACCACAGTGCAGCCAGGGGAACTTTTTTTCATCACCCAACAGGAGAAAACAAAATCCAACAGGAAAAAAAAAAACAACACCACAACCCCAGTGGTTTGGAGAAGAAAGGAGAAAACCAGCCGAGGGAGGAGGGAGCTGCCAAAGCAACAGAAAATGGACAAAGCAAGTGAAAAGCCAACAAAGCAGCCAATAAAGCAGCACAACAGCCAACAAAGCAACTACTCGACCAATAAAGTAACCAATAAACCAACAGAACAACCCCTAAACCAACTAAACAACCAACCAAGCAACGAAGCCATCAATAATGAGCCAGCAATGCATCCTCGTGGCCAAGAAGGCCAGTGGCATCCTGGGGGCATTCAGAAGAGTGTGGCCAGCAGGTCAAGAGAGGTTCTCCTCCACCTCTACTCTGCACTGGTGAGACCCCACCTGGATACTGTGTCCAGTGCTGGGCACCCCAGTTCAAGAAGGACAAAGAGCTACTGGAGAGAGTCCAGCGCAGGGCACCAAGATGCTGAAGGGAGTGGAGCATCTCCTTGCTGAGGAGAGGCTGAGAGAGCTGGGGCTCTTTAGCCTGGAGAAGAGGAGACTGAGGGGAGAGCTCAGCAGTGTCTGTCAGTATGTTCAGGGTGAGTGTAGGGAGGATGGAGCCAGACTCTGCTCAGTGTCATCCAGTGACAGGACAAGAGGCAATGGGAGTCAGTTGGAGCACAAGAGGTTGAGGGGAAACACAAGGAAAAACTTGTTCCCAGTGAGGGTGGCAGAGCCTGGCAGGGGTTGCCCAGGGAGGTTGTGGAGTCTCCTGCTCTGGAGACATTCCAGACCCCCCTGGATCTGTTCCTGGGTGACTTGGTCTAGGTGCCCCTGCTCNCAACCAACAACCCAACAAAGCAACCATGACAGCCAACAACCCAACAAAGCAACCATCACAACAACCAACAACCCAACAAAGCAACTAACAAGTGAACAACCAACAGCCCAACTAACCAATAAACCAACACAACCAACAAAGCAACAACTCAACAAATCAACCAACAACCAACAAAGCAACCATCACAACCAACAACCCAACAAAGCAACCATGACAGCCAACAACCCAACAAAGCAACCATCACAACCAACAACCCAACAAAGCAACCATCACAACAACCCAACAAAGCAACTAACAAGTGAACAACCAACAGCCCAACTAACCAATAAACCAACAGGCCAACCAACAACCCATCAAACCAACCACCAACCAGCCCCCAATCCAAAGGACAACCCCCACCCTGTTTCCCAGGCTTATTCAGGAGCTCCCAGGAGCGTTTCCAGTGACAACCCAACCTCCTCACCCAGCCCCTTCCCCTCCCACAACCCACACTGTGCTGCTGGGGGTTCGTGGCATTATCCCAGATTCCCAGATCTCCCCCCCTTCCAATGCTGCCTTCTTGACACTGCCAGTATTCCAAACACAACGAAACAGGAGGAAAAACCCACGCCAGGATTGGGGAACCTGCGTTGATTTTCATTCCTGCTTTTATTTTTTTCCCCCCTCTATGCTCCCAACTTATCGTTGGGCGTTGCAAACACCTTTCTTGGAGTGGTTTTAGGGGTGTTTTGTTTGTTTTCCTGGGATTTGGTTTTTTTTCCTTCCTGGAAGCATCGTTGGATTTACAGCCACTGAGGAGAGCAGGGGGATGCTTTTGGCTGGTTGGGATGCTCTGGACAGGTTGGGGTGCTCCTGGCAGGTTCAGCTCCACGGAGCAACAGCTCCATTTGTTAATTCCTGCATTTCTTAGCTTGGGAAAGGATGAAAAAATCCCACCAATCCCAAGCTGGTTGCAAGGAAAGGGCTTTGGGATGTGAGGCCGCCCACATTCCACCAGAGCTGGTTCTTAAATGACTTTTTTGGGGGATTTATTTTGCATTTTCCTTGGTTTTTTTTCTTCTTCAGAGAGGATTCCAAATGTGAAACCTTTTTCTGGTCGCTCCATCTTCATCTTGCACATCCAGAGTTTCTTTGGAGTAAGGAAAAGAAGCAAATCAAGGGGAATTGGGGAGGGAAGGAGGTTGTGACCACTGCTTTGCTTTGATTCCAAACCTTTCCAGTCATGAGGAGAACATCAGAGGACATCTCCTGACCTTTCAACCTGTGGATGCTTCTACTTTGGGGTTTTATTCTTCTATTCTTTGTGGTTTTTTTCCTTCTCCCAACTTCAATCCCTTCCCAAATCTCTGCTGGTGGATATTCAAAGGAAAAAAAACAACCACAAGGAAAAAGCAACAGGAAAAGTGGAATTCTGATGGATTTTTTTTTTTTTTTTTTTTT
>VYZU01012016.1:0-20163 GCA_013401355.1 Ceyx cyanopectus
TTTATTTAGGCAGAGCAAGGTGAATTTTTAGTGCCTTTCTAGAATTCATTGTTGCTTTTCAGTTCTGCCTTACCTACTGTTACAAGCCTTTGACACAACATCCCTTAGGTTGAATATGGTCATGAATAATCTCACATCTCTTGCTATGTTTTCTCTGCAGAACAGAGCATTTAGAAAAGAACTGAGCTGACAGTGCAGCTGCAGGAGTCAGCATAGCTTGTCCTATTTTACACTAAGTAGAGATTTATTTTTTTTTTGCCTTTTGTGTCTTGTTACAATCTAGGTGCTTTCTCCTGACTTTCTGCACCACCCCTCCCCCACCCCCAATTTATCTTTTCACTTTGATCATCACTGCCTGACAAATGTCATTTAAAGCTTTTCTTGGTAGTAGCAAACCTGTTGGCAGATACTCTTGTTAGACTTTGTCATATGGATTCTGTCTGCCCCTGGCTGTCAATTTCTCTGAAATGTGTCACAGCCATAAGAGCCAAAGTAGTGTCTGCAACATCCAAGCTGTGCAACCAAGTGTTGTGACCTGGTTGCACAGTTACATGCATTCTTAAGAACACTATTTTCATAAGGTGTCATGAAAGAATTGGAAACCTGTGTAGAAAGTGTATTTGGATAATATAATAAAGCTGGTTAGAAGGGACCTCTGGAGTTCATACTTCCTCAGCTTCCAAAATAGGAAAGCAATAGAAGACGATGCCAAAGGCCTTATTACAGTGCCCCTGTTCTTTCCTCATTTCATCACAGAAATGGGTTGGGTTGGTCGAGTGTTATTTGCTCTCAGTAAAGCCATGTTGGCTGTTTCTGATTGCTGCCATTTTCCCTCTAGTGTTTGGAAGTGAATTTCATGTTGCTGTATTCCACGATCTTTCCAGGGACAGAGATCAGATGTAATAGTCTGTTATTTTATGAATCCTCCACACACTTCTGAAAGCAGACATAATGTTACCCTTACCAGCAGTAGTGATTTTCTCAGATTGCCATGATTTCTCAAATGCAGTACAGAGCTGCATTGCTATCACATTGGCCAACAGCCAGGGGTGAATATCATATGGATTTCACTGATTTGAGTAGAATTGTAGAATTATAGAACCATTTATGTTGGAAAAGACCCTTAAGATTATCAAGTCCAACTGTAAACCCAGCACTGCCCAGTCCACCATTAAACCCTGACCCTAAGTGCCACATCTACACATCTTACAAATCCACGATGCATGGTGACTCAACAACTTCCCTGAACAGACTGTTTCTCTGCTTGACAGCCCTTTTGGGGAAGAATTCTTTTCATAATAACCAATTTAAACATCTCTTCGGTGCAACTTCAGGCTTTTTCTAAATCAACCCCTGCATCTCTGCAACCTCCTTTAGGTAGTTGTAAGGAGAGGTAACATCTCCCCTCAACCTCCTTTCCTCCGCACTAAAAAATCCCAGTTCTCTCAGCTACTCCTCCTAAGACTTGTACTGTAGTCCTTTCACCAGCCTTGATACCTTTGTTTGGACCCAATCCAGCATGTGTCAGTCTTCGTTGTGGTGAGAGACCCAAAACTTAACACAGTATTTGAGGTGTGACCTCACCAGTGCTGAGTACAGAGGGATGATCACTTATCTAGTCCTGCTGGCCAGTGCTACTTCTTATCACACTACTTTTGATACGAGCCAGGATGATGTTGGCCTTCTTGGCAGTCTGGGCACACTGATGACTCATATGATGACATACTGATGACACAAATGCATGCAGCATGGGGAATAAACAGGATGAACTAGAGATCTGTGTGCGATTTCAGGACCATGATCTCATTGCAATCACTGAGACATGGTGGGACAGCTCACATGACTGGGACACTGTCATGGATGGCTATGTCTTTTTTAGGAAGGATAAAGCTTGTGCGGTTTATTTCTTATACTCAGTACAAATCTCATCTTGCAGATGACTGCTATGAATATCAATTTGGATATGTGCAGGACTAGAATGTACATTGTTACGGAGAGTTTTTAAATTGTAGAAATTACTTGTGTCTGTATTCATACTTATTTTCATGTAGTCATGCTGTGACATTTCATNAATACAGTATTGCTCTGTGAGACTCATGAGTAAGTAAAGCCCGAATTAGAACTATTGTTGGTTGGGAGTCTGCCTGTGCCAGAAACGGTATTTTGTAGAAAGAAATAATTATCTTCTTCATAGCTATTTTTTTATTTTGTGATGAATACTCATGGAGTCAATAGTGAACTAATATTGGAAAACAGGACAATCTAGTAAGGCAAAGAAGGTAAGAACCAGGGTCAGGAACCATCATAGGAGTTTTGCCTCATTAAATGTAAGTATAATGATCTCATTGACTTCAGTAAACTCAGGATTTTATCTTTGGTTTTGTGGTTTGTGTTTGTGGGTTTTTTTTACTTAATTGCTGACCTAGCTTTCCTCAAGTCCCTGGCTGATTTTATACCTCTTCCCTATATTCCTTGCATATCTTGTTTGCTTTGATTGAAACTACTCTGTCTTCCTAAAGATGTAGTCAGAAGTATGGCTGTAGTAGAGTCCAGTGCTGGTTTTTACCTTGGTAATGACAATAACAGAGAAGGCTTGTACAGAGAGATGGAGGGTGTAGCTGGATCACAGATTGCTTAATCATGCTTGAGATTATACACCAAGTCTCCACTGCTTTTATTACCAAAGTAAGCTAAAGAAAAGTTAGGGTGACTATGTCCACCTGATATTACAGTCATACATCTGACTCTTATGTATATAGAATAGCAGGGCTGTGGTGTGTGGTTATTTTTCAAAGTGCAATTGAAATATAATGATAGCTGTGACTTCTTGTGTGTTTGTCAACAGACTAAATTTTCACTTCCAAAATCTAGCTCAACAGGACTCTGAGTACTAATACCTAATTTTGTTTCTACTGTCACATAGAGTAATATGGGTAAAGTTATTGAAAAGCATATAAATCATCTGGAGACATTCAAAACCTGCCTGGATGTGTTTCTGGGTGACTTAAATCTAGGTGATCCTGCTCTGGCAGGGGAGTTGGACTAGATGATCTTTCTAGATCCCTTCCAACCCCTAACATTCTATGATTATATGATTCAAATGTAGTTATTCTTTTATACATACATATAGCATGTTATTACTGTATATGTCATAATAAATGTAAATCTATTTACTTAAAATAATTTAGCATTTATATAACCCATGTATAAGCTGTGTAAAGCATATGATTACTAACATTTATTAGATGCATCCCACATCACAATACATGACTAATAGGCTTTAGCAGAAAATTGTGAGTAATGCCAAACTGTATTTATTGTTACCCTGCAGTTGAGTAATCTAAGTACTTAACAAGAATTTTTAGAATATGGGGAGTATTTGGTATATACCTGTGGTAATCTTTGAAAGAAATATGCTATGCCACATAATGGAGTGGAAGTGACAGAAACAGAAAACACAGCTCTACCGATGCAGTGAATCCATGCTGTGCTTCAAGCAGTATTAATTCCTCCAGGACTGGTGCTTTGAATATGAGGTTATATTGGTGCTCTGCATATGAGAAGTTTTAGTCTCTTCTATGAACAGACTGCAGTTCTCCAGTTTTCTTAAATTTTGTCAGGGTGTGTAATTAGCTAAGGTCAATCCCATCTTCTGGCCTTCCTTTTACCATTAAGTGCTCCAGGTGATATATATCCTGGGGATCTCTACAAAGTAAATCATATAGTTATTCTTTGGAAGAAGGTACAGCTAGAATACTGCCTGGGTCTGTATTCTTTACTTTTCCACTAAATCTTTGCTCTACAGTGGATTTTCCTGGTGTCAAAAGTATATGCGATCCTCTTCTTTATAAAGGCGGATATAGGTGGTGTCAATATCTTTCCCTCATTTACTCTTTATTTTGAATAAAAAGACGTGTATCTCTATATAGAGTCCAGTCCTACTTCACATCCTTACTGAGTGAATGCTCTGCTTTGAGGTGGCCTTGAGGGAACAACAAAAGAGCAAGCTTAGAGCTACACTGTTTCTTACTCATCCACAGGCAGTATGAATGACTTGGTTAATGATGCCATTAAAGTATCTTTGTCCTAATACCCTCCATGGGTCCTGTTTGTGCACAGATTGTAAGGGACACAGAGAGACTAACATTCAGAGAGGGTTCACTGACTTCTTTCACAGTGGTGTGGATAACTACAACTAACCTATAAAGAAGAGAATGGAAGCATGTCGTTCTGTCAGAAGGCATATCAAACTGAAACCTGTTCTCTCTTTGAGTTACTACCTTGCCGGTATTTACAATAGTGACTGTACTATAAATTAATATTTTAAAAAATCTTTTTTTGGATTGAAATGTAGTCTTACAAAACCAGAATTATCTCCTTGAATAAATGTGTAAAAGGGATATATTGTTTCATCCAGAGAAATGAAACATAGAAGTGGTTTCTGTGCTAAAACAGCATCCTTTTAAGACTGGTAGATGGCAGTAGAATTTCTTNTTTCACATACATTTTGGTCTTTATTACTTTCTTTTTGTTAAAATTAAAATACTGTGTGTAAAGTTTGATTTTATTGTATGATCTGTAGGATAGACTGCTTCTGAAATAAATAAACATATATATATAAGCCTTTGTTCATAATATATTGTATTTGTGAAGTAGCAGTTTTTTGCAGTAGCTGTGAATTACTGAAGGCAAGACTTTTTCCTCATTTTGCGTATGAGTAAAGAACAGAAGTAGATTTGTGTTCCTAGAAACCTGTTTTTATCTCAGTTTCAGGGAAGAAGAAGTTCATCTTGAATAATCTTCTCACCCTTCTTTAAACAGACCATTATTTGAGATTGCTTTTATATTTATATTTCCTTTCTATCCATCCCTCATATTTTCAGTGATGATACTGTTTTGTTGCTCTGTGGTAGATTTTTTCACTTTAACACTATTCAATATATTTAGATGTGTATTTTGATTGGACTAGGACAACATCTAAGATCTTTTCATTTATAGTACATTAAAAGAATATGTTGCGTTAACAAATATGAGCATTCAGAGGTTAGGTATTGTATCAGAACTCTTGAATACTCTGTATTATACAACTGCGGTAAGAATTTCCATTTCCTTGGTATTATAAGAACATACTTTGATACCTTTCAAAACCAGAGCACACAGGATTTGATTCAACTGACCTAGATGTCTGCACATCTAGTTCCATCTAGTCTCTCTTTGTGGTCATGGAAGTATTGTGTTTAAGGCACAACCTAGAATAAGTATCTGAAGTTAAATAAGTTGACCTGATGGTAACATACATAGCTCAGTGAGAGGAACTGAATTCTTCCTGAGTTTTAAAGTTAGGTTTCCAGGAAATTAAAATCCTCATTCTCATTTATACAACATAGACCCATCTGTTTACCCATGGAATGAACTTAGTTTTCCTATGTATTCACAAGGAGGGTCTTCCAAATGACAAATTAACCCCCTTAAGATCTATCTATTGATTATGTAGGGAGCCTTAGGTGCTAATCTTTGTAATTCCCTGTTTTAAGTAAGCTTTAAGTAAATGTCTAACAGTAAATGGGGTGAACTTGTGTTTGTGTGTTTCAAGCTNCAGAAAACACAGCTCTACCGATGCAGTGAATCCATGCTGTGCTTCAAGCAGTATTAATTCCTCCAGGACTGGTGCTTTGAATATGAGGTTATATTGGTGCTCTGCATATGAGAAGTTTTAGTCTCTTCTATGAACAGACTGCAGTTCTCCAGTTTTCTTAAATTTTGTCAGGGTGTGTAATTAGCTAAGGTCAATCCCATCTTCTGGCCTTCCTTTTACCATTAAGTGCTCCAGGTGATATATATCCTGGGGATCTCTACAAAGTAAATCATATAGTTATTCTTTGGAAGAAGGTACAGCTAGAATACTGCCTGGGTCTGTATTCTTTACTTTTCCACTAAATCTTTGCTCTACAGTGGATTTTCCTGGTGTCAAAAGTATATGCGATCCTCTTCTTTATAAAGGCGGATATAGGTGGTGTCAATATCTTTCCCTCATTTACTCTTTATTTTGAATAAAAAGACGTGTATCTCTATATAGAGTCCAGTCCTACTTCACATCCTTACTGAGTGAATGCTCTGCTTTGAGGTGGCCTTGAGGGAACAACAAAAGAGCAAGCTTAGAGCTACACTGTTTCTTACTCATCCACAGGCAGTATGAATGACTTGGTTAATGATGCCATTAAAGTATCTTTGTCCTAATACCCTCCATGGGTCCTGTTTGTGCACAGATTGTAAGGGACACAGAGAGACTAACATTCAGAGAGGGTTCACTGACTTCTTTCACAGTGGTGTGGATAACTACAACTAACCTATAAAGAAGAGAATGGAAGCATGTCGTTCTGTCAGAAGGCATATCAAACTGAAACCTGTTCTCTCTTTGAGTTACTACCTTGCCGGTATTTACAATAGTGACTGTACTATAAATTAATATTTTAAAAAATCTTTTTTTGGATTGAAATGTAGTCTTACAAAACCAGAATTATCTCCTTGAATAAATGTGTAAAAGGGATATATTGTTTCATCCAGAGAAATGAAACATAGAAGTGGTTTCTGTGCTAAAACAGCATCCTTTTAAGACTGGTAGATGGCAGTAGAATTTCTTCTTTCACATTGTTTGCTGAGAGGGGTTTGTTAGCTTTTCCTACAAAACCAAAAATCTTTGAATCTGTTCCATATTCTTGAAAACAGCAGTTACCTGACTAGCAAATCTTTTGTGTTTTGTATTCTTAGAAGAGTAATCATATTTAGTTCAGAAANAAGCCTTTGTTCATAATATATTGTATTTGTGAAGTAGCAGTTTTTTGCAGTAGCTGTGAATTACTGAAGGCAAGACTTTTTCCTCATTTTGCGTATGAGTAAAGAACAGAAGTAGATTTGTGTTCCTAGAAACCTGTTTTTATCTCAGTTTCAGGGAAGAAGAAGTTCATCTTGAATAATCTTCTCACCCTTCTTTAAACAGACCATTATTTGAGATTGCTTTTATATTTATATTTCCTTTCTATCCATCCCTCATATTTTCAGTGATGATACTGTTTTGTTGCTCTGTGGTAGATTTTTTCACTTTAACACTATTCAATATATTTAGATGTGTATTTTGATTGGACTAGGACAACATCTAAGATCTTTTCATTTATAGTACATTAAAAGAATATGTTGCGTTAACAAATATGAGCATTCAGAGGTTAGGTATTGTATCAGAACTCTTGAATACTCTGTATTATACAACTGCGGTAAGAATTTCCATTTCCTTGGTATTATAAGAACATACTTTGATACCTTTCAAAACCAGAGCACACAGGATTTGATTCAACTGACCTAGATGTCTGCACATCTAGTTCCATCTAGTCTCTCTTTGTGGTCATGGAAGTATTGTGTTTAAGGCACAACCTAGAATAAGTATCTGAAGTTAAATAAGTTGACCTGATGGTAACATACATAGCTCAGTGAGAGGAACTGAATTCTTCCTGAGTTTTAAAGTTAGGTTTCCAGGAAATTAAAATCCTCATTCTCATTTATACAACATAGACCCATCTGTTTACCCATGGAATGAACTTAGTTTTCCTATGTATTCACAAGGAGGGTCTTCCAAATGACAAATTAACCCCCTTAAGATCTATCTATTGATTATGTAGGGAGCCTTAGGTGCTAATCTTTGTAATTCCCTGTTTTAAGTAAGCTTTAAGTAAATGTCTAACAGTAAATGGGGTGAACTTGTGTTTGTGTGTTTCAAGCTTAAGTGACTATGTACCGTGCCCTCTCATACAGTGCCTTCTCTCAACCAGACTCATTTTGTCTCATTAAATACAGATGATAATACATAACAGAGTTAAAACTCAGTTTCATTTGATTCAGTACTTTGTATGTGCATAACTCTTGATCAGATCTAAATATTTTTGATAAATATTTGATAAAATATACAAAGTAGAAACAGTTATAGGTTCAGCTTTGTAGTTTAAATATGGAAGTTAATATGAACTACTACATACTGAATTACCAGTTTTATATAAATGCTTTATTTCTTTGCAAATGATGGCAAGCAGCTATCCAAAAACAAATGAGACAAAAGAATATATGTCGAAGGCACAAATGTGTAGATTAGATGCATTGCTTGTCAGAACATTTGCATGTGTGCAGAGTGAAAAGGAGGAAGAATAATAGGAATGATAAAGATACTATGATCAAAATATCAACCAGTTAATATTTTTGTTTTGCTAAATTAAATAAGAATCTTTTCTGCTATAAACAATAGCTGTAGCACATAAAGAATTATTAAAGTTTAAGTTATGAGAATGACTGCCACAGCTGCCTGGAAGCATAGTGGAAACATGCAGCCACCTTGGGGTTGGGCTGTCGGTTGTGCCAGCCTTACACGGGTGCAGGGTGGCAGCAGCGGGCACAACTGTGGGAGGTGTGTCCAATGAGAGCAGCTCTTCTGCTCAGTGACAGAGGTCCAAGAGGAGGTGGGTAGGTTGAGGAGTATCTGGGAGTGTGAGAGGGAGATAGCCTACTGGAATCTCACACTGCCTTCCCTGAGACAGGCCTGGCAGGCATACGGATGTCATGTGAAAAGGGTAAAATAATTTGGCAGAAGATAAACCCCCTTGCCTTCCAGCTGGTCCTCAGATGTTAGAGGGGGCTGAGGGTAGCTAGGTTTAGATTCTGAGTGATGTCCAATTTGGAATTTGGTGCTATTAGTCCGATCGCAGTCAGTCTGGCTGAGCTAACATGGGTCTGGATTCACTAATAACTCCCCTGCCTCCCTGCCTAGTCACGCTCCACGGTACCACGCAGCCAGGATCTGATGGCGCCCGATGAGAGAGCTACGGCGACTAGCAGCATGAAAAGTGCAGTTTGTTGAGCAACAGTAACTTATGTTTCTTATGATTTGCTGGTGATAAATACACTGTCTGCAGCTCAAATAAAAGTTTCTAAGTTTAAAGTCTGGATCTTACCCAAAGGCATCCTTAAGGGGGGGAAGTGAGGTTCAGCCTGTTGACTGATCCAGGGGTCACAGATGACGTCCACTCCGACTTGTCCACGATGATGTCTTCCCTAACATCCCCCCTTACCTGAACCATTTTTATAGTAATTTTCACCTTCAGGGTGGAGCTTGAGTGACTTTAGTAATAAATACCTTTATTATGATTGGTGTAAATTTCTTTCACTTCACTTTTAAAGATATAGTTGAAGAAGAATTCACTGTGCAAACTCAGTGAGGACTGGTTGCACCTCGGAGGCAGGTAGCCTCCAGGCTGGAGGTGTGTTTTGGTATTATAATGACCATATAATGAGCAAAGTTCACACAAGGACAACATTTTGTCCAAAAACTGACAGACTGTTGGCAGACAGTCGCAAACAGGCAGGTTATTAGTTCTGCTATGCCATCAAGTTCCCATATCTGTTGTAATCTCCAAGGGCAGTGCCGTGGAATCTTCAGTCCACTCCATCCCCTGTATTGTTTGCAAGCGGGGTTGTCTAGGGAACTGTTGTGAAATGGGTTCCTGGCATGCCAGTTGCATCCTACTCCTGAAAGGTTCTCCGATGTTATACCTTTCCTTATGTGTGAACAATGCTGCAACTTTAATATGATTTTGATTTTAAAAATCACCCCCAGTCGTTATTCCACAATGGAATGCATGATACGGAGGGTGCCCTTTCTTCTCTCCACTTGGCTGAACACAGTGACATGAGGGATAGGATGCTGGAAGAAGTTCTTCACCAAAAGGGTTGTTAAGCACTGCAACAGGCTGCCCAGTGAAGTGGTGGACTCACCCTCCCTGGAGGCATTTAAAAGAAGTGTTGATGTAGCTCTTAGGAACATGGTTTAGTGGTAGACTTTGTAGTGCTGGGTTAATGGTTAGACTCAACAGTCTTACAGGTCTTTTCCAACTTAGGGGACTCTATGTTATACAGATTGATTATATGTATTCAAACTTTATGTATATTTTTCTTGTGGTTTATGTGTTTTAAGACATTTAATATAAGTATAAAATTTTAGTAAATGTTATGGAAGTTAAAATAATGGTTCAGTTTACTATGATCTTGTAGTGTTTCCTATTCCCCATCAAAGCTGATAAATAAGAAGATGCTGTCTGCCTCAGCAAAAGGAAATGACAAAAGAAAACACTACATTGTTGTACCTCTTTCAAGAACAAAAAATAAGTCAAAACTTGGCAGAAATTATTTGACTTCCTGCCTGTCTATTCCTATTCTGTCTAACAATTAAATAGTCCAGTACTTCTGAACAATTAATACATTTTTTAATTATCAACTTTAATTCTTTGAAGTCAAGCAAAAGAAAGAACAAACAAGTTGTTCTCTAACATGTTTTGCAAAAAATGTACTGTGAAAAATAACCAAAATAGTTTTGTACTTAATATGATTGAGGTTTGAGTATATTCTATATTTGATATGGGTATTATTTGTGTTTTGAATAGATCATGATTTGTTATTAAATATTCAGACAAGTCTAGTCCATAGATATATTAAAAGAGTATTTGGTATTATATCACATTATTATATTAAAAAAAATAAAAGTTTGTCCGTCCTTCTCCAAGATTGTGTTTGTATTCTCATCACTCAGGTAATTTCACAGCTTCGGATCCTCAGCAGGTCAGTAACTGCTGGCTGCAAATTTGACAGAGAAATATGGTCTGCTGAACTTTCTCCTGTTCTCAGCCTATGGAAGAAACTTAATCAGGTAGGAAAAGGTTGGACTAGATGATCTTCTAGGTCCCTTCCATCCCCTAATGTCTGTGAATCTGTGTGTAAAATAGCTAATTTGAAAAGGCAACTTTTCATTTCAATAACATTAAAAGGTCTAAGGTATTATCTTGAAAATTGGAACAGAAGAGTGAAAAAGTTATTATCTGCATTAATTGCATTAATTGCAATTAAAATACATTAAATGCATTTGAGGTGAGAAGTACAATGTTACATATATGTAGTTATCCACGTAGAGACTTCATAGCTAAGTCTCTTATTCTCCATTATTCTCCATTTGGAGGCATGACTACATTCACAAGACATGCAACTAACCTTGTATGTGTTTCCAAAATCAGCAGTAATATATTTTACATTTGTATTTTCTCTTCATTTCTCTAGTATTCACANCATTTTTTAATTATCAACTTTAATTCTTTGAAGTCAAGCAAAAGAAAGAACAAACAAGTTGTTCTCTAACATGTTTTGCAAAAAATGTACTGTGAAAAATAACCAAAATTTAGGTAAAATGCCTAAAAATATCAGGGAGTTTTTAAGGGACAGACTGTTGTCACTGAAGAATTTTAATTTCAGTATTCTTTCTTTATAAAAGAATACATATATTTCATCAGTCTACGTGTAGAGTAACCAGGGTTGCATCTAATTAGTTTTTAAATTATAGCTGAACAAAGACAATTACTGTGATAAGAAAAATACAGGGTTTTTTTTTTTAGTTTTGTACTTAATATGATTGAGGTTTGAGTATATTCTATATTTGATATGGGTATTATTTGTGTTTTGAATAGATCATGATTTGTTATTAAATATTCAGACAAGTCTAGTCCATAGATATATTAAAAGAGTATTTGGTATTATATCACATTATTATATTAAAAAAAATAAAAGTTTGTCCGTCCTTCTCCAAGATTGTGTTTGTATTCTCATCACTCAGGTAATTTCACAGCTTCGGATCCTCAGCAGGTCAGTAACTGCTGGCTGCAAATTTGACAGAGAAATATGGTCTGCTGAACTTTCTCCTGTTCTCAGCCTATGGAAGAAACTTAATCAGGTAGGAAAAGGTTGGACTAGATGATCTTCTAGGTCCCTTCCATCCCCTAATGTCTGTGAATCTGTGTGTAAAATAGCTAATTTGAAAAGGCAACTTTTCATTTCAATAACATTAAAAGGTCTAAGGTATTATCTTGAAAATTGGAACAGAAGAGTGAAAAAGTTATTATCTGCATTAATTGCATTAATTGCAATTAAAATACATTAAATGCATTTGAGGTGAGAAGTACAATGTTACATATATGTAGTTATCCACGTAGAGACTTCATAGCTAAGTCTCTTATTCTCCATTATTCTCCATTTGGAGGCATGACTACATTCACAAGACATGCAACTAACCTTGTATGTGTTTCCAAAATCAGCAGTAATATATTTTACATTTGTATTTTCTCTTCATTTCTCTAGTATTCACAAGGGAATGGTTAATGATTTTAAATAATAGTTTTTCCTGTATAATATTGAAATAGGGTACTAGCTTTAAATTGAGGTTCTTTACAATCCTTGCTACAGTACTTGTAATATCCAATATCACATCTATTTCTTTTTTTTAAAGTGGTAGTTTAAAAGAAATATTTAAAGTTTGACTTCCAACTATTAAATTATTTTTGTGGATGTCCAGTTAGGTGTAATGTATGCAAATTCTCTTTGAAATGGAAACACTATGTGTATATGGGAAGAGTCCCTCTCACCACATGCTAGATGCCAAATTACATTTGGCCGTTATTTTTCTCCTTAACAGTAAGTAATAGATCACAACAGACATTATGGTCTAAAAATGTCTTGAACACTTTGGAATGAGAAAAACCTTTTCCTTACTCAAATAACCACATACAAACAAGACACACGAAGAGTACATCAAAATTTACTATTACATTTTTAAATCTCCCATTAAATTGTCCTTTAATCCATGCTAAGTGTATGATACCTCTTTTTTCTTTTTTTCTTTTTTTTTTTGTCATGTAATCTTTTGATATTAAATAGCTTCATGCTGAAATCTGTGACCTCTGAACATGGACTGCTGTTAACCAGGTCTATGATCCTGTAAGAAAAAGTGATATATTTCTATGTCACACCTATTATATCTTACTGGCTGGAGCTAAATATATTTTTAGGCCTGCAAACCTTTGCAAGAGCTCAGATAAAACTGTTGCATATGTGCATACATCACAATCAAAATCTCTTAATTTTCTGATTGTATGTATTTGGAGAACTGATAAATCAGGCCAGTCTTGAACTGTAAGCTAAAGTTAAATTAATACTCAATAACAGCACACATTGTTAATGGCCACTTATTTATCATTATTAATCATAAATACTTATATTTGATCATAATTTTTAATATGAGGATAAGAATCCATGAACACAAATTGAAATACCAGAAATACAGTTTAAACAGAAGACAAAATATTCTTACTGTGAGCAACTGGAACAGATTGCTCAGAGAGGCTCTAGAGTTTCCATACTTGCAGATGCTGAAAACCTGACTGGACACAGTTCTGGGCAACCTCCTGGAGCTGACTCTGCTATGGTATGGGGTTGGGTTAGATAGTTTCCAGAAATTCCTTTCAACCTCAACTGTCTTTTTGATTCTGTGAATAGCAGTCCTTTGTGCTAAGTTTGCAGAGTTGTCTGTCTTTGTGGCCAAATGGCAGATAGAGATTGGAAATTTTAGCTTTTTAATCTTAGACATTTTTAAGTCAGAAATAATTCTTACATATTAATACAGTAATGAGGACTGGAAATTTGCAGGACTCATTTTTTCTCTCAGTGGCATACATTTTGCAAAGGCCTCTTAAATGTTACTACCAATTATTCAGATATTCTGAAATTGTTGAGCAGGAGAGTTGGTTACTCTTTGTTTATCTATAACAATAGAATAATGGAAACTGCCTCTCCATCATCCGCAGTCCAGCCAGAATGCAGACTCTAGAATTTTTAATTCAATTTTACTTTAAATGAAACAGATACTTAAAATCTGCTTCATATCAGTGCATTTCTATGTCAAAAGTTACACAAGCAAACTTCCTCTTTCTATTCAGCTATTCTGGACTCATACAGAAAGTCTTGGCATTTTAATCTATTTTAGCGTCATTTGAAAACATACGTTTTAATTCCTGTCATTTGTAAACATCTTTGTAATGAATGCTGCCCTAAAAATGCTTCTGCAGTGTGTTACAGTATGATTTAATAACAGCTTAACAGTAATCAAATTAATTAACCTCTCATGAATTTGCCATTAAGTTTAAAAAAACTCATTCTTTCTTGTATTTTCAACAAAGGAAAATATACTAAAAATGTACTAAAAGTTGAAAGGGTGATTTCTAAAAAAAATAAGTGGATATGCTCAAAGGAGAAGGCAGAATAGGTACATCAAAAGGCCAACAAAGTTTTCTAAAATTTACCACCACCACCAAAATTGAATTTTTAATCAAATGCAGAACTAGCAGAGGTATATGAGTTTATTTTCATTATGTTATATTATTGTTAAATTTCTGAGGGGGTAATTTTCAGAACAGAGTGTAATCTGAAAAAGCTTGAGTTTAGGCAGATAATGAAGAAAAACCATGGAGCAGCTTAGGTGAGACTATATGAAGTCTCATATATTGTCCTGAGATAGTAACAAGTTCCAAAGTGAAAGTGGAAAAAATAACAGTCTCAAAATACACTTTAATACTGGTAGCATAATATAGTACTTAATGATTAAGATTAGAACCTATCTTTAGTTTCTTACAATTAGAAAAAGTACTGCACTTCATCTTAATTCCCAAGCAGATCATGAGGATATTTTTAAAGCTGATGTGAATTATATACATAATGGATTTGAAAGGAATGTAATAGAACATTATATGTATAAGCTGGTATCTGTATTCATGTTTAATTTTCCTATAAAAATGACAGATGGATTGTTTTAACAAATTATCTGGAGAAAGCATTAGAAAGAGTGATGAAATGAATATGCAATTCATAGGAGACTGTTATGTAAAGGAAAGCATTGGGGAATGTAGAGGCCTTCTCTTTCAGTAAGTTTTTCATGAATTAAGACAGTAAATGTGAAAGACTGAGCACAGCCTGATGGTTGCAATGCCTTTGTTCTTCCTCTTTTCTGCAGTTAAGTACTCCAATAGAAAATTATCATCTAGTTTGTGCCAGTTTTACATGACATTTTACATATACTTAAAGTTTGATCTCAGAAACATTGAAGTGAAACTGGTACCATGATTTCAGGAGGCACACTAAGACAAAATACAAGACAGCATTTCTAAATGCTCTGTTTCTTACACTTTGAACAGCAAGTAAGTTTTTTAATAATGTAGGAGGGAAAACTATATCCTTCATTTTTTCTGTAAGTCATAAGCCAAAGTATCAGTATTACTCTTTCACTTAGCTTTTCTCTTTTTTTTTTTTTTTCTTGGTAGCTTAATGCAGGATTAACTTAAAATGAAAAACACATAAAAGTTCTGACAGATTTACAGTGCCTGGGTGTGGTTATGGAGGCAGATATCCTGTGTGTTCTGGAAGTCAAGATGCCATGTGGCAATTCAGAAGTTTATTTAATCTGAAAAAAATGTTAAAACCACTTATTATTTTAAGATTATGTACTTCAGATAAAGTAAAATCCGATTTTACCTTTAATAAATTAATAGAAATTTAAATAGCAATTTTTTTTTTCCCAAAGGCTGAGATTTTCTTTTGACATGTGCGCCTTCTAGAATTTTTCAATAATTGTTTAAATTCTATAACTTGAGTTCAGTGAAATGTATTGTCACACATCAGGTTGGCAGTTCAGAAAACATGGTAAAATATCTATGTAATAAGCTGCATATGTATTAAGATCTACAAAATTATACGATCTCTTGAAATTATTTAATGAATTTGGATTTTCAGTGGCTATAATGTAATGGAAGCAAATAATAAAAATGTTAATGTGAGACCAACAGTGCCCCTCAGAATCTGATTTACTTGGGATTTGTGCAAATATTTATTTTGTATCTATTATTTATTTATTTTGTGTTTATTAATGATTTATTTTACGGAATTACACAGAATTATTGTTGAGGCTGGAATAGACCTTTGAGATCATGAAGTCCAGCCTAAGAACTGACACCATGACGCCCAGCTAGACCATGTCACTAAGTGCCACATCCAGTCTTTCCTTAAACACCACTAGGGAAGGCAACTCCACTACCTCCCTGGGCAGCCCATTCCAATGTCTAATGACCCTTAAGGAAGTGCTTCCTGATATCTAACCTAAACCTCCCCTGGTGTAGCTTCAGGCCATGACCTCTCATTCTGTCACTGGTTGCCTAGAAGAAGAGTCCAGCCCCCACCTGCCTACAACTACTTTCAGGTAGTTGTAGAGAGTGATGAGAACTCCCCTGGTCTCCTCTTCTTCAGGCTGAACAGCCCCAGCTCCCTCAGCCTCTCCTCATAAGACGTTCCCTCCAGACCCTTCACCGGTCTTGTCGCTCTTCTCTGGACCCACTCCAGCACCTCAATATCCTTCTTGAAGTGCAGGTCCCAGAACTGCACACAGTATGTGAGCTGAGGCCTCACCAGTGCCAGATACAGGGGGAGAATCACATCCCCAGTCTTGCTGACCACACTATTCCTGATCCTAAGCCAAGATCCCATTGGTCTTCTGTGCCACTTGGGCACACTGCTGACTCATCTTCAGTTGGTTGTCAACCAGCACTCCCAAGTCCCTCTCAACCAGGCTGCTCTCCAGACACTCATCTCCCAGTCTGTTATGGGCTAATACAGTATGTCTTGATGTTTTAATCTGTAATAGCTTAATTTGAAAACATATACTTGAATACTTGCTATTTGAAAACATCTTTGTAATGAATACTGTCCTAAAACTGCTACTGTAGCATCTTATCAAACCAAGAGCTATATATGACAGCATGGTTTATAGTGACCAATAAATTTTATTATGCTGAGTAACACTACTACCTTTTCTATTGAAACATTAACACAAATACTGAATGGTCATTTAGCCAAGTTAAGATTTTTCAGAAATTGCAGTACTTCTGAAGGAGTTCAGTTGACATAGTTGTCTCAGAAGAGCAACATTTTTATTGAACATCTCACAGACAGTACTGAAAGTATCATAGTTTTAATCCAGTTGACAAGGTTATATGAAGTATTATTAATAAAATATATAGTATGTTGCATAACTTAATAGTTTCCCTCAGTTTTTTAACTGGACGTCACATGTTTTTTTTTTAGAATTCTAACCTGATTCATCAGAAGGTGTCTCCCCCTGTGGAGCAACAAGAATCTCCAATCTTATCATTCATTTATCTGGAACAGTTCAATGCCATTCGTCTTGTACAAAGTGTCCATCAGTCTCTCGCTTCTTTAAGTAAAGTCATCAGAGGTACCTCATTACTGAGTTCTGAAGTACAAAGACTAGCAAATGCTCTGCTAAATCAGAAGGTAAGTCATTTTGTCATGAATTTACATTATCAGCAACAAAAAAAAAAAAACAAAACTGAACAAGATCCCAATACATACTTTCATTCCACAATTTGTGCCAAGATATTTTATTGATGGAGAAAAAGCATTCTTTTATTGATAGTGGTTCTGAAACAGAACAATGTTTTTAGGGTTTTTTTTCTGAAATGAAAACCCAGAAAAAATGTTGCTTCGAGTACTTGCAGAAGCTTTTGTGTATTTTATATTTTGATCAAGTTTTCTATTGAAGACAAATCCAAAGTTGTGGAATAGTATTTCAATTTCAAATACTAAATAATTCTAGATAAGTCAAATATATTAGCCAGTAGGATTAGTCAGTGTGGACTATTGCCATATTACACCAGACAAATTATGCTTATCATATCAACCTATCATTTCTCCCTGTATTCTTGATATTTGAGAAAAGCAATGAAAATTTGTACATGTATTTTATTTATGTTTTCTGGCATTGAACTGGATGTGTTTATAAACTGGTATGGTTAGCAACTGCAGATTTACTTGCTCTATTATTAATGGCTACATATTTGGATTCCACAGGTAGTTGAACATTGACATGAAACTCTGTGGTTTTGTTTCACCTGAAGCAATTGTTAAATTGTGTTGATGCTAATGCATAGGTATTGAGATTGAACCTGTAATGAATGATAATTCCTATTAACATCTTGTTAAGTTTCATGTGAGGAACAAGTACTGTTAAAAAAAGGTTGTTAAGCATTTATTGATCTATCAATTTTCTAATTAAAAAAGTTATTTCATTCTTAGTCTTTTCAGATTCACAAGGCAGCATTTGTTAGCAGAATTGTCGTACAATTAGAATAAACATTTTCATTGTAGCAATCTCATTGGCTTTTTAAACATGTTTTGACAATGTGGTGCAAATTGGTGCTAATATAGTGAATATAAATGATACAAGTAATGGTTATTTTTTTAGTGTTTATAGTTACATGTCTTGTTACTGAGCAGGAGGTTACGGCTGGCTTGTGTACTTAAGCTGCACTCTTAAAGTGGAAGCCACAGGAGCTATGAAGCTGACCACTGAAAGTTTTTCTTAAAATCAGATCACAGAAGTTAAGAAAAAAAGTATCTTTCAAAGTATGTGGTCATACTTTGAAAGATACTTTTTTCTTAACAACTTCTGTGATCTGATTTTAAGAAAAAATATTCAGTACACACTTTAAGATGATGAGAAAATAATCGTGCAGAGGAATTCTACCAGATTCACACAACTGCGTGTTCAAGTAATCTTGAACAGCATCTGTTCAAGTCAGCATCTGAGGGGGCAGCAGCAAAGGAGTGGGAACCTGTGGCTGCAGTTGAAGGATGGCATTATGGTTTTCCAGGAAAGAGTAATTTAGGCCCTTTTGAAGTGTTTGTGGAACCAACTGATGCTTCCTTATTGGATAGCAGAAGTTCTTGTAAATTCTTCATTATCACCGTATTTCTATGGACCGCATCAAGAATTAGCAGAAATAATACCTTCCTGGTAGTGATTTTATGCTTTGAATATTATACTGCTTGTATTGCCTTTTTTCTTTACAGATTTATTTAATCTCTGGATTACTGAATTTCATTGAAAATGGTAGCATAATATGGTATTTTGATGGTTTTGAAGTATTTTGAAATATTTTGGAAAATTTCAGTAAATACATTTTTATTTCAGTGTCCTGTCACATGGCAAAGCAAGTGGGAAGGTCCAGAAGATCCTTTGCAATATCTTAGAAGTCTTGTAACTCGAGCACTTGCTATACAGGTAATTTTAAAGAGTCATTTTACCTTAGTACTCTGGTGTTCTGTGACATGGTATGTTATGTTTTTTTGACCTATATTAGACCTTTCCAAAACTCAACTACCAAAGAGTTTTTGATTGTAAAAAGGCATGTAAAATAGGAAGATAGATGATAAATGTGAAGACAGCAAACTGAGGAATTAAACTTTGTCAGTAACTTTGAATACAGTAATATTGTTAGTTACTTCACAGTAGATTTACTTCTTAGATTTTGTTAGTCCTTCTGATGAACTATGGGGAAGAAAAACATTTATTTACTCGGAGGTATCTTTACATCTCAGTCAAGACACACACTCTTTAATTTGGTAGAAACATAGGTACAAAGAGAAAAAGTGAAGCAATTCTAATAGAGATACTGTAGAAATTCATAGAGGACTAGTCATTGTTACAAATAAAGGTCTGCATTCTCCAGATTTACAAGGGGTTATAATAAAAGGTGCTGAGCATGAGAACAGCTATGTCAATCTACAGTCTGACAGTGAAGAAGTTAATTTTTAGTTAAGGTAAATCTATATATATTTTGAGAGAAGATGTATATTTAAGGTATTACGCAGACATATAAAAACTTGATTTATCTAAAGGAATAAATATTTAAGGAAACATTATGTTGGATGTATGAACTGTGACAACATTCCGAAGAGGAAGGTTCCTTTAGGAGAGACAGATATATTACCTCCCGGCAACAAGCAGAAATCTGTAGGTTTTGACCTTGATTAACATAACCTTGTCCAGCAGGATTTAAAGATTTCTGTGAACATGAGTGTTTGTTAGATTCAGAAGGAAGATTTGAGGGACACATGATTTCTAGGAATTATTTTTACAGAAATCATCAGACGGATGTTTCCAAAGTTTTAATAAAATTAACAGAATCACAGAATATTAGGGATTGGAAGAGACCTAGAATATCATTAGTCCAACCCCCCTGTCTGAGCAGGATCACCTAGACTAAGTCACCTAGGAACGCTTACAAGCGGTCTTGAATGTCTTCAGAGAAGGAGACTCCACCAACTCCCTGGGGAGCCCGTTCCAGAACTCTGTCATCCTCACTTTAAAAAAATGTTTCCTTGTGTTGAGCCTAAACCTCTTGTGCT
>VYZU01012018.1:6196-17294 GCA_013401355.1 Ceyx cyanopectus
AAAACCAAACAAACAAACAAAAAACACTGAATCACATTTTATGCCTAATTAAATCTTGCTCTGGGGGGCTAAACTTCTGTTTATACTTCAATGATGCAGAGATTTTGTAGTGGACAAATTCCATCCAGACCACTTTTATGCATATAGTTAGTCCGCACTTATCCACTGGACTCACAGTAAAATTTGGACTCTCAGAGACAATCTTCAACCCCATCCTCTGGCAAATCTTATTTGCAGCCCCTCCTCTCCACTGCACTCCCTCATGCCAATGCAATATGAAAGAGGATTTCAGTACATGAGGAACAGCTTATTAATTTTACACAGCTCTTGAGCTATTTTGAAACCTACCCTGGAGAGTACTGTCAGCAGTAGAGAGTGATTATTTCCTCAGCTTTCTTGTCTTTTTCTATTCAATCCATCTGCTTAGCACAATGGGCTCACAACCTCTGACTGAAATTTCTAGACACCACCATAATACAAACAAATATTAAAAATTATAACATCCACTAAGATAAGAAATAAGAGACCCACGACATGATGTATTACTCAAAAAAACCCCTATTAAATTATGGAAGAAAGTTAATGCTGACCTTCCCTCTGTGACTGTTGACTCTTCGCATCTATTGGCATTATACATGGTTCAGACAAACTCACTGCAAACTAAAGACTTGTTCCAGTCATTCTCACATATAATAACTTGTGAAATCAGTCTGATGAACTGCTAATTATCCTAGCAGTCCTACAGTAACATATGAAAGTAACTAATCCTTTCAAACAACCCTAGATGTGTTCTTTGCTGAAGGAAATCTTCGCCCATTCACTAACAAAATTGAGAGAAAATACCCTGCCTACTGATGCCAACATTCAAACATTCAGAGAAATTACAGGAAGGAGAAACATTTAAATGGCAAACAGTATCTGTAAAACAAAATGACATCATGTGAAGCCACCAGTTCAAATCTAGACTCAATGAATTATGACTGACCTTCTCACTTAATAGACATCAGATATAATGAACAATTGTAATTACAGGACAAGGACAGAACAGCATGTAAGGGAATTGCCCCCCATATGGCCCCCAAAATGTAAGCACTGACAGGGAGTTTGGAAAGAGTTGACTTAAAAGACAGGCAAGTCTCATCTGTGAAGGCATGAGAGCTCTGAGATGTGTTTACTGGCATACACGAAGATCAGTATTTTATGACTTTCTTGCATCTAAGATAATTAAAATAGCTCTTTAAAAAATCAAACCAAGTAACTGAGAAAATAGACCCTGATTTAAAAGCAATAAATAAAGCACAGGGATAAAAAATTTGTGGTTTTCTTCTTCTAAAACAAAGGTATGCCCTGTCTGCTCAACCCATTTTCCTTTCCTTCTTCCCCTGCCACATTTTTTTTGCATCATCCTTTTTCTCTTATTCACAAATCAGTTCTACTAAACCCACAGTATGACTTACAGAAGGAAGGAAGGATGGTATTTGTTCCATACTAGCATGCTGTTTTAATGGTCCTAGGTCTTAGCACAATACAATAGAATGGAACAGCAATATGGAACTCGGCAAGTCTTCGTTTAATTTCTTTTCCCATTTCAGGCTGCCATGCGATTTCTGATTAGCTGTTTGTCACATTTAGATAGGTAAAGCTGTGTACTCCTGAAATAAACTGGATGGCTATTCATTAACAAGCACAGTTTGACCAGCATAATCCTTAACCTCTGCTATGCATAGTTGTTTGCTTGACATACAGCTGTAGGAAAAGCACTACCCCACGAATTGCTTGTGGAGGGATGACTGAGGCAAGGCATACGCTAAACCAGCATGGAATCTGCTTTAAGCTGTGCCAATTGCCAACAGAGTGCTACACACTCTGGCCGTGCCCCAGATACGTCTCGGGGCTCTCAGATATCACGGGCAAGTGCACAAGAGACACAGAGGGACTTTTCAGATGGCCAGGCTGACCACTGCGTGATTTCTTTGAATCATTCAAGAGGGAACACAAATGAGAAGCTGATTTACTGTGCCTCGGCAGCTCTCCTTGAAATGGGAATAATCATTCCAGACAGGTCTATTGCCAAAATGTGCTGCAGCATCAGAGAAATAGCAGTGCATGTGCAGGACAAGGGTTAATGTATCTCTGCCACTTTTCAACAGGACAGTTAAAAAGGTGGACATATTGCAACGTTGAACTGATTTGTGCTAAGTATCATTTAGCAGTAATGACAGCTTTCTCCCCTTTATTTTCCCTTTTTTCCAAAGTATACTTTGGCAATTAACTGACCCCTACAGAAGACAAAAGTACAACCAAACACTAAATGCATATGTAAATGTTCTCCTAGATTACAATTCTCTTTTTTTTTCTCCTTGCAAATAATTACATTTGGAAAAACAAAACAGAACTAAATAGGAGAGTGATTATTGAATAGCCAGCGGAGATCAAGGTAATGACTTGAAACAAGTAGAAATTATTTGCAAAATCCTGACATTTATTTACTCACACCACACTTGCTATGAACAGCTTAGCATTTCTTCAATCTACAGCAGTGACCTTGTACTGAAACAGTGGCATTTGTCCCTAGTCCAAGTGCCAGCAAAAGACATAAGAGATATGCAGACTGCACTGAAACCCACGTTCCTAAGTCTAAGCTCCCTGACAGGCAAATTTTATTCTACAAGTACAATGAATAGATAGGATCTGAGGAGTCTTCAGTTGAGTCACTTGGATTTTGTATCAGCCTTAATAATACCATATCTAAAGTAGCTGCCTCTATAGATATCTAGCAGATGTACCACATTTTTTTTTGCTCATTTAATTATTTACCTTTGCTGACCTCAGGCTCTTTCAAACTAAGCTCTTGTACACTTAGACAGAAACGGTGTTTTCATTTAGATAATCATAGAACTTATTAAGTCACTATCAGCTACAAATTGAAATTTAAGTGTCTGAGATATATATTTACAGACCATTATTCTTCTTAAGAGACTCAAGTTTTCTTATCTGCATGTTTAACTACAGTTTTGCAATGTCTTGTTCAATAAGATATTCAAACACTTCAAGATGTTTGGTTTTGTTGTTGTTGCTGCAAAATACATGTTGTCACTATTCTTTCTTTACTAACTTCTCCCTCTAAATGCCATGCAGTGGATTTTATCATATTCATGTTGAAAAAATCAAATCACTGCAAGTTACCAGAAACAAGTTTTATGAACTAATATAAGAAGATACCTACAACAGTTAAAAATTATCATTACAAAACTTCTGGTTTCAATCTTAGTGAATGAGTGGCTTTGTTCCAGAAGTCAGCATAGTTGACCAGAGCATTTGGCCTACATACCCTCATATGTAACACATCCTAACCAAAAATTTCTGATCAAATTTACGTTGCATGTCCTCTGATTGATAAGTCATAAAGTGAGCAATTATATTCCTGCAATTTCAGTAGATTTTCCAAAAAGTAAAAAATTGCTTGGAAAAACTTACAAGTAAGATAATAGGGGACTTCTCCCTCAACTTCCCTTGCCCATAAGAATGTTTTAACCTCACTTCATAGAACAGACTATTTAAGAAGATGGACATTCATAGCCTTTCTATTTTTTCTTAGAATAATCAATAGTGGTATTTGAGAGCTGCAACCACTGCCAGGGTTGGGGGTGCATGCCCCAGGCAGACTTAAACTCCACAGCAAGGCAGACTACAGACACAAACTAGCCCAAGAAAAGCATGGGTGGAAGGATGGGACTTGGACAGGAGCCACAGCATGTTCTGACCAACTGGGACACCAGGANATTTCTTTTCCCATTTCAGGCTGCCATGCGATTTCTGATTAGCTGTTTGTCACATTTAGATAGGTAAAGCTGTGTACTCCTGAAATAAACTGGATGGCTATTCATTAACAAGCACAGTTTGACCAGCATAATCCTTAACCTCTGCTATGCATAGTTGTTTGCTTGACATACAGCTGTAGGAAAAGCACTACCCCACGAATTGCTTGTGGAGGGATGACTGAGGCAAGGCATACGCTAAACCAGCATGGAATCTGCTTTAAGCTGTGCCAATTGCCAACAGAGTGCTACACACTCTGGCCGTGCCCCAGATACGTCTCGGGGCTCTCAGATATCACGGGCAAGTGCACAAGAGACACAGAGGGACTTTTCAGATGGCCAGGCTGACCACTGCGTGATTTCTTTGAATCATTCAAGAGGGAACACAAATGAGAAGCTGATTTACTGTGCCTCGGCAGCTCTCCTTGAAATGGGAATAATCATTCCAGACAGGTCTATTGCCAAAATGTGCTGCAGCATCAGAGAAATAGCAGTGCATGTGCAGGACAAGGGTTAATGTATCTCTGCCACTTTTCAACAGGACAGTTAAAAAGGTGGACATATTGCAACGTTGAACTGATTTGTGCTAAGTATCATTTAGCAGTAATGACAGCTTTCTCCCCTTTATTTTCCCTTTTTTCCAAAGTATACTTTGGCAATTAACTGACCCCTACAGAAGACAAAAGTACAACCAAACACTAAATGCATATGTAAATGTTCTCCTAGATTACAATTCTCTTTTTTTTTCTCCTTGCAAATAATTACATTTGGAAAAACAAAACAGAACTAAATAGGAGAGTGATTATTGAATAGCCAGCGGAGATCAAGGTAATGACTTGAAACAAGTAGAAATTATTTGCAAAATCCTGACATTTATTTACTCACACCACACTTGCTATGAACAGCTTAGCATTTCTTCAATCTACAGCAGTGACCTTGTACTGAAACAGTGGCATTTGTCCCTAGTCCAAGTGCCAGCAAAAGACATAAGAGATATGCAGACTGCACTGAAACCCACGTTCCTAAGTCTAAGCTCCCTGACAGGCAAATTTTATTCTACAAGTACAATGAATAGATAGGATCTGAGGAGTCTTCAGTTGAGTCACTTGGATTTTGTATCAGCCTTAATAATACCATATCTAAAGTAGCTGCCTCTATAGATATCTAGCAGATGTACCACATTTTTTTTTGCTCATTTAATTATTTACCTTTGCTGACCTCAGGCTCTTTCAAACTAAGCTCTTGTACACTTAGACAGAAACGGTGTTTTCATTTAGATAATCATAGAACTTATTAAGTCACTATCAGCTACAAATTGAAATTTAAGTGTCTGAGATATATATTTACNGTTATCAGGGGTGATTCCTTGTGACAACAGTTAAAAATTATCATTACAAAACTTCTGGTTTCAATCTTAGTGAATGAGTGGCTTTGTTCCAGAAGTCAGCATAGTTGACCAGAGCATTTGGCCTACATACCCTCATATGTAACACATCCTAACCAAAAATTTCTGATCAAATTTACGTTGCATGTCCTCTGATTGATAAGTCATAAAGTGAGCAATTATATTCCTGCAATTTCAGTAGATTTTCCAAAAAGTAAAAAATTGCTTGGAAAAACTTACAAGTAAGATAATAGGGGACTTCTCCCTCAACTTCCCTTGCCCATAAGAATGTTTTAACCTCACTTCATAGAACAGACTATTTAAGAAGATGGACATTCATAGCCTTTCTATTTTTTCTTAGAATAATCAATAGTGGTATTTGAGAGCTGCAACCACTGCCAGGGTTGGGGGTGCATGCCCCAGGCAGACTTAAACTCCACAGCAAGGCAGACTACAGACACAAACTAGCCCAAGAAAAGCATGGGTGGAAGGATGGGACTTGGACAGGAGCCACAGCATGTTCTGACCAACTGGGACACCAGGATTTTAGGACACATCCATTTAGACACAGCCAAAGGGGCTAATCTCACATCTGTTGTTTTGTCACAACTCCTAAACCCCTCTCTGTGGGCACTGACTATCCAAACCCAAAATAACAGCATGATTCAATCCGTGCTCTTATGTTTTCCATAAATATGGCAATTCATTATCCTCACGGAAAGCTCTCATAACTCTTGTCATGTGAAATAAAGCGAACACATCCACTAACAACATCAAACCTATTTTAAAAATACATGTGTTTGCATTATTATTTGCAATATTTCATTCACACTTTCAGAAGCATTGCTGTGGTGCATGGGGACTACATCAGAGGTGCTGCATGCATGAGACACATCATATCTGACAGAGGCTCAATAGATCAAATCCTGCAGTGCAAATTTTGTGCTTGATCTTAATAAGAGTAATTCGGGCAGAGGCCAGCAATCAGATCAGCACCAGTATTACTTCAGACCTCAATTCTTTTCTAGCTCCACTGGTCAGTGAGGAGTCAAGCCCATCGTTCTTTCTCCTCATCACCTTTCTACCCACTTCCCAGTACTCTAGAGCTACTGTCACTGAGAACATCAACTCCAGCAATTCAGCCACGCAGACATGGATGAAGGCCACATTTAACTCCAAGGTACAAAAAGTTTCTCTGAGGTTTTTTGAAGTTACTTCAAGTCTAGTCATTCTCTGCTCTTCTTTATTTTACAATTACTGATTAGTTGAATTAAAGAAGTAAATCAGAGAAGCCTTAACTCAGTTGCAGATACACAGGGATAAAACCATATTTGAAAAGCAGTCAACTTGTTTTAGAAGCATGTTGGCGTTTCTTTGCAGATACAGCTGCAGTAAAAGAGAGCTAAAGAAAGAGTTAACACTTGTGTCATTTCTGAGTAGGTGTCTCATCACATCCTTCTCTAAGGCCCCAGAACAGCAGAATGATCTGAACAAATCTTTCATTGCTGAGCCCTCTGTCTCTATGCTTGAGCAGAAAGCTCTTCAGGAAGCACCTACCTATGTATTTTAAAGGAAGACTCATCTTTGTGCTGTTTACAGTTCAAACATGTGAAAGAAATAAAAAAAAACAACAAACTGCACATTCCTCACCCCTTCAGGTAAACCCTGCCTCTGCTTCAACCTTGTCTTGCCTTCTGAGATTTGGGATCACTGATATCATGTATCTATTGTATATGTGAATTTTTCTTATCAACCAAGTCCCAGAAACGGTCAAGCTTTCTGACTCTTCTCCTACCTAAAGTGCATGAGCCCATTACACCCTTAATCTAGGCTATTTTGATGGATTTGGACAATTTAGTGCTTACAGAAATTCAGAATCAGTTGATACAGTTTTCTAAGGTGATAAGGTAATCAGGGGTCAGAGATGGTGACTGCTCCTAAGCAACCTGATCTAGCTGAGGATGTCCCTGCTTACTGCAGGGAGGGTGGACTAGATGACCTTTCCCTTCCAACCCAAGGTGTTCTGTGGCATCCACCCCACCACCATCTTATCCCAGCTCTATGAAGGAACATCCAGTAGCACGACTTCTCCCCTCCTCCTTTCTTACTTTATTTCACTGGCTCATTTTTCTGCCAACTAAGGGGAAAGGGAATAATTAATGATATTGTTCTTACCAATTACAACTGTGGTTACTGAATATTTTTTAACATTTTCAACTCAAGAAATGCTGCTCTCTTTTTTGACTTAAACCTGTGGACCATTTTCTCATTATGAGGAAACATCCGTGATATGTATATGTGCACGTTTGCACACAAATATATATAAAGTTATGAGAAAGAAGGGAAAAATTACTTCCAGACATCTGTGTTGCTATAAGGAAACCAGAAAAATCTAAGTGATAGTAAGTACATGCCCTCTTTTCATTTGTTACTTCTAACTTTATAGAACAACATGGTTATTTATAATACACTTTCATCAAATCAGACTGTTCCATTCTACTTATAATCACAGCCACATTCACAAATCAACTTATCACAGCAGGATCTACCAGCTCTGCCTACATTGTATTTACAAACTAGAAAGGAAGTTGTTAGCTTAGAAAAAATTGCTACAGATACTGTCGCAGACCTGAGGACATCAAACTTAATAACAGAGAGATAAATTAACTGATACCGGGCAAAGACAAAAGAAGAGGTCAGTAATGTCATCTTGCTTACTCTGAAAGGTTAGGAACTATTGCAAGCTTTGACCAAGGAGAAAGCAAAATATTAACTTCGGTGAACTACACTCTGTGATCCATTGAAAATATAATAATGAAGCATGTCATACTATGGTTAATCATTGTAATGGCCATCTGTGTGAGAAAGCTGGGAAAATATTAGGAGTGTAAAATTGGTTGTGCTTACTCACACTGGGCATAGCAGTTGTACCTCAGAGTTTTGTCTACAGAGTCCTTCCCTGGACTGAAATGAAGAGACGAAATTTCCCTTAAAGCCAAGTCAACTTCTTGCTATCAGAAAAAAAAAAATCTATCTTTGAAAATTAGAAACAGCAGGAAGTATGCTGTAGTGAATGCTAAATTAATTTCTTCTGATAACTTATTTCAAACAGTATTTGATTAAAAGACAATAAAACATGTTTTAAATCTAGAAAAACATGGTTATCACAGGCTGAGGCAAAAGTAGTATAGCTGATAAGTGACAACAGTGTTATTTATTTAGCTCTTGTAAAGGCACCCCAGTCAATCAATAGCTGTACATGTACTAAGGCAGTAAGGCTTGTATAAAGATGCTTATCAGAAATCCATGACCAACATTCCACTTTTGATTACAGTGCTCCAGACTGTCCACAACACTGCTGAAGACTGTATGCCTCTCTGACAAGTCATATTGACAGAAATAATAATATAGAAACCACACTTCCTAATATGCATATCTAACTGCACAGCCAATTAACCACTATGCTGTCTGAAATTGCTTTGTTATTCATTTTATTCCAACTGATGTTAATACTTTGGCAGCCGATGGGGATAATAACTGATGAAGCATATTGGAAAATTTGAAAGGGAATATAAAATTTATATAATTTAAAGATGTGGAGAAAGCTGCTATGCTTTACAGTCTTAAAAACATGAAAATGTCTCCATTATGTGTAAGAAGTGCTCAGAGCAGAACTAGTAAGTGTTTGAAAATCTGTGAATGAAAAGGAGATATATAAAAAAAGATTGTGATACACAAACAGGTTTTAAAAAAACCTCTTTAAAAAATGCAATTATAACATGAAGATAAGACTTTTTCGCTTCTACCTCTAATATCACATTGAGTAACAATACTTGAACATCTGGCAACATTTACATTTGATGTTTTAATCACAATATAACCCTTTTCTGCACCATAATAACCACATTCTAACTGAAAAATGCTACTTAATTTACCCTAACCCCTAAAAATATTTGTTTTATTACTATTATACTGGAATAGCTATTTCTACATGCACTAAAAAATAGAAAAGTAAAAGGCCATANTTTCAAAGTTATGTTGGTCATTTTTCACAATGGTGGTATAAATTATTTGACTGCAGTGTTGTAATTCCAATACTGCTATTCTTTCTGGGTGAAAGCTCCTGTGGAGTTCAACAGGCACCCTCACTGAACAAGGGCTGCATAATCCAGCTAACAGTTTGGTACTCTAGTTATCGCTGAGCTGGTGATTCTACTACAGAAGTCTCTCTAAATGGACATAACGTGAATTAATCCAGTGCACATAAACTTCAGCAACAGTGGTGAAGAAGAGACTGGAAGAAGCTAGCCTAGATCAGAAGTGTCAGATGAGAATGCATGTTCCTGCCTGCTTCCATGTCACATTCTGGATAGAAAAGCCTGGAGGAGGGAATGTGCTGTGGTAACACAGCATCCTGGTGCTCAAGCTCAGCTCTCACCTCCAAAACATGTCAAGCTTTCTTCCTCAAAGTCCTAATTTTCCACAAACTCTTCTTACCATTCAGGAACTTCTCTGTTGAAGCACTTTTTCACTCCTGCATAACCTCTTAAATCCCTCTACTGTCTCACCACTGAAGTCACTTCCCAATCCCATACTAGCACTTGCTTAATAACTGGTCCCAGTACCCTATTTCCTCTATTCAGAGTACCCCCACTCCTCCAAAATCATTGTTCTAGATCTTGGTCTCAAGTCTTATCAAGTCAAATCCCTCCTGGCACTATGCTAACCTAGGTTCTTAAATACACAACCCTCACACATACTGCTCAGCTCTTTCTGTTCTGCCTGGGAGCCCATCAATCCCATTCCCTCACCATTTTTCTTTTCAAGCACATGCACATACCAACATGCAGATTTCATTAGTCACCTCCTGGCTCCTACTCTGGAAGATTAAAAAAAAAACAAAGCCAAAAAANTAAATTAACTGATACCGGGCAAAGACAAAAGAAGAGGTCAGTAATGTCATCTTGCTTACTCTGAAAGGTTAGGAACTATTGCAAGCTTTGACCAAGGAGAAAGCAAAATATTAACTTCGGTGAACTACACTCTGTGATCCATTGAAAATATAATAATGAAGCATGTCATACTATGGTTAATCATTGTAATGGCCATCTGTGTGAGAAAACTGGGTGTGATTGTCCCATGGAGCAAGATATCTTCAAAACCTGATTTGTGATTCATGGAAAGTTCAGAAAGGTATGAGTAAGAAAAAAAAACAAACAAAACCCACCAAACAACAAATTCCATCTCCAGAGTTGTTATTTCTGGAAATACTGTGAGGTATCATCAGAAAAGGAGCTTGGCTGGAGCAGGTTTCAGGGCAAGTGGGTCAAGGTAGCTTTTCATTCTGACTCTTGCAAATTGCCTATGAGCCCAACAGGCAATTTAACAGGAATTCTACAGTCTGCTGTGGCCCTCTTCAGTGGTGCCTTTGTTCAAAAATCATTCCTTGAGACCTCACCAAATTGCAGTGGTGTTTCCTGATACAGGATCTTCACTGCAGTATATAAATAGTTAAATATCTGTAATGATCTGGGAAATTTTTTTCATTTGACACCTATAAATTGCTTAGTATTGACAACTCATTGTAGGTAACAGACAGATTAAAAAAGAAGAATCCTCACCTTGCCAGTGTTTGCTTTCTTTGAGGCTTTTTAATTGCATTTAGAATGCAGTTCCAAGGGCTGGTGAGAGACTATAAACAACGATATTCATTAAACCTTGACAGTCTTGCATTTAAACGGAAGCAACCCCTGGAGCAACAGAGCACACAACATCAGAGAAAAGTGCCTTGTAGTTATAAGTCTACAAGGTAGGAAGGTGAATCTCATGGTAAAAAATATAGGAAACTACACAGTAAGGAGGCAATTTGTCAAAAAAAAAAAAAAAAGAAAAAGGG